>BMAV01003997.1:6293-27892 GCA_019973955.1 Trichonephila inaurata madagascariensis
TAATGCCTTTATCTTACTCTAAATTAGATTTAATTAACGTTAAAATTGTAATATTCACAAGCAACGCCGTCCCCCTTATGTTATAATGGTGTTTAAATGGGAACTTGGCGATAAAGCCATGTTGGCGTCATTTTTGGTGACCAAGTTTGCGACTTGACGATCATGTTGGCGAATATTTTTGGCGAGTTCGGAATCCTCTGGATTCTTCTAGAAATAAGTAGAGAAATCCACTAATTTCAAGACATATGACACTAGTGGTTCCTTATCGAATTATCTGTGAGGGATAGAGATGCTTGCCGAAAGTCAGTCAATATGGTTTTGACTAGCGATCAGTTAGTATTGCTCTGATTGTTGAAGCAAATAGTGATTGCTTTAGCTGTTAAAAGAGCGATTGCTTGTGAATAATGTCTTATATATGTGTATTTTAGACACCGATAACTGTGTCCGAGTACTGTTGAAGGTGTAAAGACCTTCTGAGATTTATTCTGCGAATATTGCTGCAGATTCCTGTATTTCAAGGATTGAATTTTCGACAATAAAGTTCACTCTTAAGGTATCAGACTACGTTCGGAACCGTGATTTTGCAAAAGCCTATAAATGGATAATGTTTATGATATTTAGTGTCACTTAGATTAGAAAATGTATGTAAATATAGTATTACGATAAAAAATTCTGTATGTACAATATTTTGACAAAGAGTGAACATAGAATGACCCATTTTCAAAATATTATCCTTTTGTGAAAAATGTTTCTATTATAGTAATATTTTGCCTGTATGTAGCTCAGACCTTTGTACAAAGGTTCAACTAGAATTTTTGAAATATATTACTTAGAAGTAGGTTTATCCATGTTTTACGACAACAGAGGTGAGAAATTTTCAGAAAAAAACGCTGATAATTGTTTCAATGGGTAGTAACTCTGAAAATAATGTGAATTTTTCAGAAATCTTAGTCGAGCCTCTGTACAGAGTTCTGAGCTATATATGGGCAAAATATTATTATAATAGAAGCATTTTTCACTAAAGGAGAACATTTTGAAAAAAGGTTATTCTAAGTTAATTTCTTGCCGTAAAATTGTATTTAAATAATTTTTTTTTGTCAAAATGTCCTTAAAACAATTTTATACATGTATTCTAATCTAAGTGACACTAAATATCATGAAAATTATCCATTTATGCGCTTTTTTTAAAATCACTGTTCCGAACGTAGTCGGATACCTTTAAGAACTGTTTTTTCCTTCGCGACTGATTTGCAAAAAATTCTCAAACCCTGGATATATGTAACATTTTATATATAATTGGTGGTACAGATACGACTTGGAATCACAAAGGAATGCAGGGGCGCAAATGCCGTAAATGCAAGTGATGGTGCAATTAACAGAAAAAAGAACAGAAACAGCATTGCATTGCTGCGACAAAAAAATTATTAAGAGGTTGAACAACAGCAGGTGCTTAAAATTACAATTCACATGGAAAGCATGACAGCGACACTGCATTGCGTTCCATATGTTCTGGAAGTTTTCTGACAAGTAGCGTATCCTCTCGGCAACTACAGATATTCGAGAGACGAGGTCTTCAATTATAAGGTATCCGACTACGTTCGGAGCCGTGATTTTAAAAAAATGCATAAATGGATTATTGTCATGATATTTAGTGTCACTTAGATTAGAATGCATGTATAAAATTGTTTTAAGGACATTTTGACAAAAAAAATTTATTTAAATACAATATTTTGGCAAAAAATTAACTTAGAATAATCTTTCTTCCAAATGTTCTCCTTTTGTGAAAAATGCTTCTATTATAATAATATTTTGCCTGTATATAGCTTAGACCTCTCTACAGAGGCTCAACTGGAAGTTATGAAAAATTCACATTATTTTCATAGTTACCACCAATTTAGATAATTATTGGCGTTTTTTTCTTAAAATTGCTCCCCTCTGTTGTCGTAAAATATGGATAAACCCACTTCTAAGTTATATATTTCAAAAATTCTAGTTGAGCCTTTGTACAGTTGTCGGAGCTATATACAGGAATAGAAGCATTTTTCACAAAAGGAGAACATTTTGAAAAAAGATTATTCTAAGTTAATTTTTTGCCAAAATATTGTATTTAAAAAATTTTTTTTCTCAAAATGTCCTTTAAACAATTTCATACATGTATTCTAATCTATGTGACACTAAATATCCTGAAAATTATCCATTTACGCGCTTTTTTAAAATCACGGTTCCGAATGTAGTCGGATATCTTAAAGGAACGGGTGTCACATATATGAATTTCTTTATGTGAACCCAGAAGAAGTCCGTGCATTTCCAAAAATTTGTTGTCATGCTATCATTCAATAAAATGTTTTCTGCCTCATTAATGTGTTGCTCTTTTTGTTCTTTTTCACTACTTCTTTGTGCCATATCTGGTGACTACGGCATTTGTGACCCTGCATTCTGATGTAAATCTTAGTTGCTTCTGTACCCTCTATACACTCTGCAAGTTACCGGTCTAGTAAACTTGCGATCTGGTAACGAATTTTCCTGTTTAGTTACTTTCAGATAGTTGGGAAAAAAGTGATCCTTATTATTTGTATGATATTAGAATATTTCATCCTCACACCATCAATTTTGTCTGGTACAGAGGGGCTTGAATTTATATATTTATATATATTTAACTTCTTACATATATGTGTGTGGGTGTGCGAAATAAAATATTCCTATGATGATTGATTAGAAAGGCAATTTTTCTTTTGAAAATATAGTTTCGTTGGTTTTATACAAAGAAACAAAAGCGTCTATTTTTCATTCAATTGTGGAATAATCGCATCTTTTTTTAAGAAACAATTTGTAATTTAAATAAGAAATTAAAAAATAAATGTTGCATGAAAAATATTTTAATGTTGTTTTAATATTAGAAAATCTTTTTGCCTGTTTCTTTGAATTTTACTTTCCTTGTAATGTATTTTTTTTATTCTGTAATAGATGTTATCCCGACATTCTGTTTTAATGATAGCTTAAGTGAGCCACCCTTATGGTTTAAAATCACATCTGTATCAAGTTTAGCTTACTGTATTATCAATGTATTTATTAACGTAGTCCAATTTAGTGGATGTTCGCGTATTTTACTTTCCACGTTAAATTCCGATTCTTCCCGAATTTTTTCAATGGCTATGGGATCTGACGAATTTGCGAAACATGTAAGATGTGGAACATTTGTGCAATATTAGTTCCAAGATTTTTCTAGTTACCACCATGGAACTGTGGATCCATATTTGCTTTAAATGCCTTAAAAATATAAAATATGACAGCACCTGGTTGCTAAATAATATCAAATTGACTTCAGATTTCATTGGGTTAGATTACGTTAACTAAAGATCAAATGTAAGCTTAGACATTGATCCCCAAAACGTAATATTACATTCAGGGACCTAGCTACCGCCGTATCAGAATATCAATAATGCGAGGCCCCCAAGCTTCAGGGACCCCAAAATGAATAAGCAAAACATCGTAAAAAGTTAAGGGGCTCCAGTTAAGGGTCCCCAACGAATTTTGATTTAAGGCTCACTCTCTGGGCTAGCTACGCCAGTTATTAAATTTTCTTTTTCTGCACAACTTCAGGAGGTACAAGAGAATCACCAGTTCTCCACGTGACTTTCGAAGAATTGTCCTTGAAGTATTTAGATTTATTAGGCCACATTCAATGCTACATAACAAAATTGCGGTGTTATTTTATCTATTTAAAGTATCCGACTACGTTTGGAACCACGATTTTTCAAAAGCGTGTAAATGGATAATATTTAGATATTTAGCGTCACTTAGATTAGACAATGTATATAAAATTGGGTTAAGAATAGTATTACAATAAAAAAATTATTTAAGTACAATATTTTGACAAAAAATGAACATAGAATGACACATTTTCAAAATATTCTCCTTTTGTGAAAAATACTTCTATTATAATAATATTTTGCCTGTATTCAGCTCAGACCTCTGTACAGAGGCTTAACTAGAATTTTTGAAATGTATAACTTGGAAGTCGTTTTATCCATGTTTTACGAAAACAGAAGTGAGAAATTTTAAGAAAATACGCCAATAATTATTTCAAATGGATGTAACTCTGAAAATAATGTGAATTTTTCAAAAAAAAATCATTGTTGAGCCTCTGTACAAAGGTCTGAGCTATATACAGAGAAAATATTAATACAAAGGAAGCATTTTTTTACAAAACGAGAACATTTGGAAGAAAGGTTATTCTATTTTTGCCAAAATATTGTATTTAAATATTTTTTTTTGTCATAATATCCTTAAAACAATTTTATACATGTATTCTAATCTAAGTGACACTAAATATCATGACAATTATACATTTATGCGCTTTTTTAAAATCATGGTTCCGAACATAGTCGGATACCTTAAGGCGATATACCCATAATACAACGTAGAACGTCTCCAAGTCAAGTATTTCTCGCCTATGAGTACATTTGGAAATTGACTAACTTGATTCAGGATTATATATCTGAAGCATTTCTTGACTATTTTGGTAGAACTGGTAGTTTGTAGTTGTTTTTAATGTCTGAGTCGGACTATTTGAAACCACATTAATAATTCACGCAATATAACTTCTCGACTGGACAACAGACACTTAATTTACATAGTAGTTACAGCTTGTACAGCGTCAACACGTATGTTTTAGTTCAACATTACCCTTTCCCCGTTCTCTTAAGAGTATCATTATTGTCTTCTACGGTTCGTCAACGTCTGTGCCACGGGCTGCGTGCATGGATATTTTTGCACCAAATCCCTTAAAGTTGAACTACCAATACTTTGACTACAATGCACTTAGGCATCTGGATGTTTTCTCAGGCAAGTCTTGCTACAATCCGTATTATGACGATGGTGTCCAACACATTTGTCAGACGCAAAAAAGATGAATGCATTCTCTTAAAACTATGGAAGTGCCAACTTCTTTAAAGGCGTTTTTTGCTGGTGAGTGAATGTTAATGAAGCGTCACACTGGTATGCGTTACGCTGAATCGGGTTTACTCGGCTACAGATGAAATCAATCACACTCGGGTCGGAGATGCTCACTTAGTTTTGAGTTAAAAACTTTTTAGGCGTGTGATTTTTCATAAGTAAATATTTCATGCATATTTTTCCCGTGAAACTTTATTTCTTCATATGAATATTACTGTTATGAAGCTCGTTTCCACTCACTGAAGTTGAGTGAACAAGGAAAAAGGAGTGATAGAGAAAACAATTAAAAAAAAAAAGATTTTTTTTTATATAGGGGATCCGAAGTCGGACTCGGAGTATTATTATATAAGTATTTCAATATTTTATTATCAAAGCTGATTTGAATATTGTAAAATAGGTTAATAAAGATAAAAAGGGAGTTTCGTTTCTGATCATATGTACGACAACACACTCTCCGTCAAGAACTAGAGGAATTAACGAAATACTTAGTCAAGGTGATACATTGATTTTTTCATTGAACGTTGTTTATGTTCAATAATGTTTAAAAATGTTATTAAAGTTAAATTTGCTATCTATGTTAGAAGAAATCGAAATCGGTGAAAAAGTACATGAATCTTAAAATCATTGAACTAAAAGAAATTTGAAATAATCAAAACTTATAAAAGATAAGGAATTTGTTTTCTATTTCTCCTTGCAATCACAGTTACACCACACCTAAAAATGAAGACGAGTTGCATAGGTTACGCTTGCAACAACAAACCAAGTGTATAAATTTAACGTATTATGATGTTGAAAAAACTTCCTTCAATAAAAAAAAAACTGTTTAAAGCTGTACAAATAATTTGTTTCATTCTTAGAATATAATCAATTAACAAATATGATGCATGGATATTTTACAGCTAATTTTATTTTATGAGTACAGACAGAAGAATAAATAATTCATACGACAATATTAATATCATCTTGTTTTTTTTTTATTCACCGAATTAATCCGTTGTATAACATAAATGGATATAGGTATAACTATATATATACATTCAAATGAAAAAAAATTAGAAAAATTCCCTTTTATCGTATGGTCACAAGCAGGCACACGTTCTTTTTATTTAACATCACGCTGAATGATAGCCTTGATTTATGGACTGAAGCTTTCAGGCTCCTTCAAATTGTAAGGATTCAATGCAGTGAGTGATACTTCACAAAGTCCGAAGATACTGTTCTTCCTTTTACGCATCTTATTAACTGTACGCCAGAAAGACCATTTCTCACACCATGCTGTTTTGAGTGGTCAAGCCGTATTCAACGTACGACAGATTTCTCTTTCCTTTTTATTATCCGTTACATTACTTGAATATGTAGGCCATTAAATACAAAGGGTGTTCAAATGAAAAATAACGAAACACCGTAGCAGCGTAGTTGTTAACATACACTGCTGTTTGTAAAAAATGCAACATCATGAAGCAATCATCAGAATTACATGAACTTTGCAGCAAATATTAATATCCACCAATCTTGCGTGGTGTAAGCAGCTCCCTCTAAACTGATGCTGAAAGCGTATAATTAGAGTTCTGTAGCAGGTCGTTGAAAATAGTTAATGATTATTTGTTAGTGGCGAACATTTAGTGAGACCTAAGTATGCATCCCCGATGAAATAAGGAGAAATGCCACCAATTTACGGAGCTTGAACGGGGAGGATTATCAGCCTTCGAGAAGGAGGATTTTTTTATCCCACAATAGTTAGCTTGTGTGCAGCGGAATAGTTCCACAGTGATGAGAGTTTGGAAGCAGTGGACCGACGAGCACCGAACAACTCGAAAAACTAGCAGTGGAAAACGGAAGGTGACGCCAGCGTACGACGATCGACACCTGCTCCGCATGACGGAGAATGAACGTACAACTTCCTACAGGCAGTTGGCAGCACATTGGTATACTGCTACAGGTGTACTAATGTCGGGTTCGTCAATTCGTCGACGTCTGCTGCACCGTGGATTGCGTGCAAGAGTGGCTTTATAAGAATCCCCTCACAGCAATCCATCGACGGCTCTTATAAAGAGCGCTGTCGAATTGAAGCGGTAATGCGAATGATGACATAATGGTGTACAAATAGCAAAATTCTACCACTGAGGAGCTGTTAAGCATTATCAATTTCTGACAGCGAAAGATGTGAAACCGATCACTCTTCATCGCTAAGGATGGCGTGGTTCTGCTCCATGATAACATTCGTCCACACGTCTCCAGGATTACACACGCGAATTAGATTACTTATAAATCATTGCTATTTTACTTTTGGATAATTACATACATAAAAGTCTTGCATGTTTATGATTCTCTAATTAAGAATTCATGGTCTCTGAATTGTGTGATTTGAGACTAAGTCAAATTTTATTCTATAAAATATTGAGTAATACTGCAACTATATTAGTTAATTATTCTTTTGCTTTATGTTCTCTAAAGAATTATGCTCCTATTGTGTGTGACTTTTTGATGACATCTCATTCAAGCTAGCTTAAAATGTTTTTTATAACATCCATGGGCTTGTGTTTGAATACGGTATATGTCTGATATGGAGGTGAAAATCTGATCCTGGTACAGACTGCATTATATCGTGAATTATTTAAAAGTACTCATCGATTACTTTGCAAATGCATCGTTAATATAACACTTTTTGGAGATCAAGTTTAAGAACACGCACTCTTAACGGCATGAAAAAGCAGTTAATTTCACTAATTTATGTTTTGTTTATACAGTAAATAACATCTAATACGATAGAAGGTAATGAAACTTTAGTTGCCTAAAATAAGTTATAATAAGGCAACAAACGTATTTTCAAACGTCTCGTAACTCAAATTTATGACAAGAAAAAAATTATTAATTTTTTTTTAGTATTTTAAATATTTTCTGTGAGAGCTTATATATATATTAACTCCTTTTTATAAATAAAATACTTGCAATTAGTTTAATATATACTGTATTGATTACTTTTTGAATGAAAGTGATAGAGTAACGAAAGCCTTTTTTTCACCATTGTTAACCTGTTCAGGACGGGGTGTTTTCGTCGCTAAGCCTAACTTAAGAAAAAAAAAAGTTTAAATAATAAAATTTCAGTCGAAATTTTCGGTACCCCTTTAGATTACTACATAATTTGTCTGTTACATTAAAACTAGAATGTAATAACGTTTTCCCCTTAATTTATATGAAATTATATAAAAAAATATCACTTAACACTGGAAAATAAATTTTGTATGCTCTATTCAATTTTTTCCAAAATTTTCATGGATGAAGCGTATTAATAAACTTTCAAATTAATAAAAAAAATGACAAAGTTTATTTACAAAAAGAAATAGTAAAATTAAAATGAAGACTGGGTGTGGAAAATCTCGAAGAATGGAAAAACGCTTAGTCCTACATTGCATGATTTGAAAGCATAAAATATTTCTTGCGGTTTTTTTTATTTACACACGGTTTGTGACTCTACACTTTGTCTTTTTTCCCCTTTTTTGTTCATATTAAAGTTAGGAAAAGGCCTTCAAAACAATCAAATAATAATCTGAAGTCAAGGTTTTTGAAATAAGAAAAGTACGCGAAATATACCGAAAGCAACGAAAACTGTAACAGAACTGACGTTAAAACTCTAAAATACTCCACACTGTTAAGGAAAATAAAATAAAAAAGCATTAGGGGAGTTATCAGAAACGTGAATGTTTTATATCAAGTGGAAATTTTAGGAACTATTTGTTTACATTTCGATTATCCCCTCCCCCGCAACAGCTGATGAGCAAAATACCAAATCCAGACAGAATGTAAGCAGATTGAAGGTCAGGTTATTCTAAGTTCAGTTTCAATATAATGGCCATGGGGTGCCTTCTAGTGGCCATTAGAAAGCGTTCCAGCTGAAAAGTCGTATATGCATCTCCCGGCCTACCAGAGCGTTTTACTAAAATACATATTTGACCCGCCCGGCCATGAGATGCGTCCGTGATGAACGCATATTTGCACTGCCCATCGTAAAGGGGTTAAAGGCATCTTTATACCTGTAAATTACACTAACCTCTTGAGAATTCTTGTTATATCAAAACTATTCTTTTCCGAAAATGAAAAAAAAAAGTCCTATAGGTTTCAGTTATCATTCATGCGGAAAAATTATGGTTTCTAAAACAATACTATTAGTCAAATACTTGAATATGGGCCATACGAATTCCATTATTTTTTAGGACAAAATAATTAAATTTATGTTTTTGAGTACTTATGATGAATTAGTTCATACACACACATGTATACACAAATATAATCTTTTCCTTCCTTTACTTGTACTTTTATCACTATGTATTCATTATGAAGACAAAGCTTCGATGAATTATTAAATGCAGCTATTACGTATTATTTCGTTCTTTAATTCTCAGAGCCGCTAAAACTTTTCAAATTTTTCATCTCTTAAGTTAATAACGTAAATAAATGTCTTTAGTTTTCTTAAAAAACTGTTCAAAATTATTTTGCCGATATATTTAAGAGGTTAAATATAAACAATATTTTTGAGGCAGAAAACTTATTAATGATCTTTTATTGGAATATATTTATTTTCTTTGGATATTAATGAAGAACAATAATTGTCTTATGTGGAATCGAAACAACCATTGTGTTCATTCCGCTTAGGGTAAGAAAATCATTAAATAGGAATTTCAGTTTTATTCCTTTTAAACTTTGTGAGAAAGAATTAAATCATTGCATACATAGACGAAATTAATTTACTTTTACCGTCCCAATTGTTACATCAGAAACTAGATTGGAAAAAAGAAACCTTTTTTTTTTTTTCATTAACATTTTTTTTTACTTTAAATGCAGAATTTTGAAAATAATTTTTTTTAAGCTAAAAATATGGATTTTTAGTAGATTTTGTGTTTTTTTATAAAATGATAGTAATTAAAGCAAAATAACTTATTATTTATTTTAACAAGATTTAAAAATTAGACTAAAAAAAATATTAAAGGGATAGTTTAGTTGTCAAACTTATTTTACTTTTTGTGCCTCGTAACTAGCAAGCGCTTCTCTTAGAACTCTTACGTTGAGAATAAGCTTCATTGGAATTTTTTTTTAAAATCTAGCATGTTATGCATATAACTACAGTTTATTGTGTGATGTCTTTTCTTTGTTTTCAGTGTTTTTTTTTTGTTTTGTTTTTTTGTTAGCGAAAAAGTTACAATAAGAGGGTGCAATACGTAGTCACCGACATTAGCCACACTACTTTAATAAAAGCCACTTAAATTAATAAAGACCGACACACTTACGGTTATTTTATTGAAGTATTCCCTGAGTTATAATGCTATAGCAAATGTATTCCTTTTGAGGTTGCGATGATTATTTCCAATTGAAGCTTTTTATCTCCAAATGCCGCGGACTTGCCCCCGCCCCAAAGGTTCACACAAGTATAATTTATGATATTCAAACAAAATAAATAAATGTATCTTTTAGAAAAAGTTATAAATAAAAATGAAGAATAGATTTAAAATGCGAAGTTTTTGATTTAAAAGGAATTTTACTAGAGCGCCTTTAAAAATATATAGAACAGTCAATCAGAAATTGTTGTACCATAAGATATTTTATAAAAAAATAATAAGGAACAAAATCATGTCTAACCTATCTATGAATACTTAACAATATTATATTAAGCTATCCGAACACGTTCAGATTACTTTTTTTTTAAAAAAAATATCACACATTGCATTTTAAATATTTGTTACGGATAAATGGCCAAATATATTAATAATTAATTAGCAAGTTTTAAAACAAATTATCTAAATTTTACAAGTAGGATTTCAGCAATTTTTTTTTTAAAAAAAAATCTCTTATAGGCAGTTAGAGGAAAAGTAATAAACATAGATCAATAAAAGTTTTACTAATATAAGTCAAATACACTTATTTCCGGAATGTCTTAAAATTTTAATGCTTTATTAAAATATTCAAAAAAATTACAGCTAATCGTGGATAAATATTATAATAAATGTTAGATAGAGTTACAAGGCTATTGGAAAATAATAGCCCATAACTTAAAAAATATTCTTACAATAAGAATTATTTTGGTATATTTCCTAGAAAATAGTAAAACAATCAGGTTTAAAAAGTTTTATAAAAATGCATTTATAACATTTTAAGATTTTAGATTCGCCCCAAAACAGATTTTATATAAGCACTTTAAAAATATCCCCTTCTGGTAAATTAAAGACCACAATCTGCGTTTTTTTTAAAAAAATTATGAACTTTATTGTAATTTTGCCTTCATGTAAAGTAAAAACAGTTAAGTAAAAAAAATCCCTCTATTCGATGGCATAAAAAAAAAGTGAGATCCAATCGAAATTGTTCTTTAAATAATTCGGATACTTTAAACAAAAACGTACTATTTATTATCTTTTGCATTTCGAAAATTTTTCAATAAGAAAAAAGGAAAGAAATACGAATTATATCTATGAAAACACAATTTTTTTATCGAATTAATTAGTGTATTTAAAATTTTATTTATTGGTACAAAATATTCACTGATTGCCAATGCATTTCTATTCCTGCAAGAAGCACATAATACCCCAAATCATTTCTCAATAACACAGAAAATTGTTTTCTTTCACAAGTTTACGGATCGATAATTTAGGTAAATTCCACATCTGTTTACACACCGCAAATGATGTGGTACCGAATTCATCTAAAAAATAATAATAAATGAATTTTTCGACGAGAAAGTTGCTAAAAATAGCGCTATCTCTAGGGCGAATAAACAGAAATTTTCAAATTGAGAAACACCCACTCTACGTACCGAAACTTCTAAAGCGACAAATCGGCGCACGCACCGTGAAGAAATAAATAATAAAAAGCTCTTGTGCAGCGCCCTCTTTCGTATTGCGCTGAAGAAACCAAGACTCCCCACATACCTCTGAGAGTAGCGATCGCTTCAGCTAAGTTGAGATTGGTCGAGAAGCACTACACTCTGAACGCAACTGCTTCTTCAAGCGCCAGTTGAATTCTCTTTGTCAGCAAACAGCATCGCAGAATGGTACTTTAAATTTTTTCGAGCATGACAGGTTTTTAGTGGCTTAGACGGAGAAGGTAAAATTGTAATTTATCGGCTGGTTTTGAAAGAGAGTTTTATATTATTCAATTTAAGTTTGGTTTTCTTAATTTTTTTTTCCTTTTTTTTCCCTGCAATTTTTATGTTCATGCATATGAAAAATTCCATAGAGTAATGAATCGTCAAAAATTTATTTCAATTTAAATTTGTTTTGGAAAAGAAAAAAAAAATTAACATTTTCTTAAAACTATTTATTAACTTTTCACTGAACTGATTTGCGAAAAAATGCTTCCCATTTCGAAAATGACTTTTTTTTCATCATGTACTCTTCACCGTTGCTATAGCGAAGATATTGATTTAAAATAATATTTCCCTTTAACAGTATTGCTTTTGTATTTATAAGAATATTTTTCATTGTATTCATACATTCAATTTTTAATGACTTAAGAATATTATTTTTAAAGTAATTAAAAATCATCTTGAAAATGTTATTGCATTATGACTGTGCTTAAGAATAAACTTAACCATTTGATCTCAGAAAAAAATAAGTGCAAATTGAAAAATAATAATTTCAGAAATGAAGCACATGAATTTACAGATGCAAATTACAAAAATGACATTTTTTTTAATTATTACTTGTAACCTATACTTGAAAACTTTGAATTGAAAAATGCTAATTTCTGTGATTAATTAAATAAGATGGACATCATGTTTTTACATAATTTGAAAGTATAAATAATTAATTATCTTCAATTCCATTTTGAGTCAAATGACTTTTTTGATGCATGAAAATATGTGTACGGAGGAAGTAGGGAAAAAAATCAAAACATTTTTTTCGTAAAAATGGAAACATATTTCATAAGTTTTGTTGAAAAGGAAAAGTTTTCTATATTTTAAATAAACTGTAAAATTGAGAATTATGAACTGCGTATTGCTACTATAAAGACTGTTAAAAATTGCAATCACTAATGCACATAATATGGTTTTATTGTACGAAATAAAACATATTGATATCACATTTAAGTAAAGTTGATTTGTTGAAAAAATATGCATCTGTGCATAAACTTTTATTTCAACAATGGGTGCTGAGTAGAAGAATGAAGCAATACATTAAAATAACTCTGAAAATTGAATTTATTACAGTTTCATTGACGGAAAAACTGTTACAAAATAATTAAATATGTTTATAAGTTATTATAATGTGATATTTTGAACGATCAAGGACAATGAATAGATCGAAACATTTTGAATTTCGTTAATTATTATTTTTGTATCAAAAACACTTAGCCAACATGGATGACTTTATGGAAATTAATGAAAGTATCGTTGTTAACAACGCTACTGAAGAAGTTCCTGACAGGAACGTTTTTATTTTACCATGGTGGCAGCAGTTAATTTGGACTTTAGTCTTCGGCAGCATGATTTTCGTGGCAACAGGTGGGAATGTAATAGTTATGTGGATTGTTTTAGCTCACAAACGAATGAGAAGCGTCACGAATTACTTCTTGGTTAATCTCAGCTTGGCAGACACCATGGTGTCAACACTAAATGTCATTTTCAACTTCATCTACATGTTAGATGGACACTGGCCATTTGGAGAAGCCTATTGCAAGATCTCAAATTTCATTGCAATTGTCTCAGTGGCTGCCTCAGTATTCACCTTGATGGCCATTTCAATTGATAGGTAAGTCTCATATGCAATTTAAATTTTTCTTACACTTTGAATAACCTGATTAAGTTACTCATGTATTAATTCTTAATGAACAGTGAAATTTCCTATGTGTATATTTTTGCAATATATGAGTTGTGCTTTCAGGTTATTATTTTTTCTCATTTTGGAAACTCTTGAGTGCATTTGTCATTTTCATATTATGTATTAACCAATGAACATTGTTTCCCTATAATAATGCATTATGACAGTATTTCATATGATTTTACGATTCCTTATTTTTGAGGGGAAGAACAGGTTAACAAATATATTTTTACTGAACAAAAATATAGGTGTATTTATATGTATAGATTGAATTTGAAACGACTTGACGTTTCATGCATAATTTTAAATGAGTACATATGTATATATACTATAATAGGTAATTAACATTAAATAAGTGTCAAGCACCAACCTCAAATTGTGTTTTTAAAATATGATTTAAACTTTTTCAGTTTGTGTTTATTTATGTAATTTCTATCAATCTATTATATATTAATGTATGGTCAAACGTATATTTATGTGTTTACATATGCATAATCCAAAGCAGTACTGGCTTGAGCGAATGTTAAGAAAATTTAGCAATAATTCATGTGTGTCTAATACTAGTTATTTTCTTTGAGCATGTATACTCATTACACATTTTTACTGAATATATTTTAAATCTAATATTTCATCAATATGATTTCATAACAATTAGAATCTTTGTTGTAGTGGTGGAAGTTGTCGCTAAAACTAAAACGTATTTTACGTTCAGAATTTTAAACTCACACCACATTTAACAAAACATTTTCTACTTCCATTATATCTTTATTCAATTACCATATCTTACAAATTATTTATTTCTGTGAATGATACTCGAAAAATGTACGTAAATTTAAGAACTCGTATATACTTATTAAATTCTTCTTGAAGGAATGCGTGAACAAAACTTGGTAGCCAAATTGGTTTTAATTTAGAAAATTCACTGATGAAATAGGGTCTCTTTAATGGAAAATACGTTCCCTTACAATTCATGATAACTGATGACTTTAAATTGAGACGAGAAGTTCTTCAAACTTATCTTAAATCTAAATTTGTATCCTCATATGAGAGGAAAAAATGTGCTAACTCATTTCATTTAAAATATTTTGAGAATTCATTTAATACATCAAAGAAAACTTGAATTATTTTATTATAAGAACTATTTATTAGACACAATATATATTTTGTTACTTAAATAAGATTAAATATTTGTTATGTTCTAAGGTGTCTGCAAATGTTACATTTAAGGCATTGCACTTACCCATTCGGTCCACCTTCCTGCGCATAATTTGGATCTTAAGATATATATATATATATGTTCAAGTACTTCTTCACTGTTATTTTATATTAATATATATATATATATATATATATATATATATATATATATATAAAGAAATATATATATTTACCGATGTCGCTAGATCCAAAAAAAAAAAGTTCGTTATATAGAAGACTCTTTAGAGTTTCATCGTTTAATATACTTTAGAGACCATATAGAACAAGTTTTTAATTCATAAACACTATATATTATTTTAAAAAGTCATTATTCACACTTTTTTGAAAAACAATTTTTTTTTTATTCATTTTATATATTTTAACCATAAAAAAAAATATCTGCCAGGACTAAAATAAAAATAAATTATTGTGCAGAAATGCACTGTATTTTTAAGTTTAAAAAATAATTTTATATTAAAATTATATTACATTTTTAACAACATTTTCTAATTTTAAGTTTACGAGTAATTTTAAGTGTGCATTATTTTATAAGCAGTTATTTTAAGCATACGCACCACATACGACATTCATCCTTAACTTTAATTATTGATAAAATCTGTTAATTTTACTTGAGTTTTGAAATTAGTTATTTACTTGAAAATTAGGGCAATTTAATTGCTCTAAGTGAGTTACGCACCTTGTAAAACCAAATCAAGAACATTGATCACAATAAATAAGTTAAAAGAGAGGATAATTTGAAAGATGTCCTGAGATATTTTGAACAGGAGAAAAATAATCGTATCACAGAAGAGAAAAAGTTCACTAGATTGGAAATTCATTTCGTTATTTGAAGGTTATTTCACGAAGAAAATAGTAAAATGTTCTTGTGTGTGTGGTTCGAGGAAAAAGTTCGAAAAATAGAGAAATTCGTAGAATGGAGTTTCATTATATGGAAATTTGACTGTATATTCTTCTTCTAAAATAGTCAAAACGAGATGAACGAAATTTGGTTATTTCCGAAAAAAAAATGCTTTGATTACAACCTACATAATAATAATGGACGTTCTAAGAAAGTCTGTCATTTATTAAATGTTTTTGTTTAATTTGTTCCATTTGACAAAAATTGCTTTCGATTAAAGATTAATCCTTCGGGGAACATATAAAAACATTTGCTAAGCAATGGGATGTTTCATGAGGATTGAGAATAAAAATATGTTTAATTAAAATATAAAGTGCATATTAAAATAGAGTTATTGATGCTTTGTAAGGAAAAAAATGTCTTCTTTAAGAAAATAAAAAACAATTCAATTTCTTTTTTTAGGGATACTTAATGAAAAACATTGAAATGCACACATCAGCAATAGTGTTTTATAACTAGCGCTAATCAACTATAGCTAAAGTTTACGTTCCGTAATAACCATTGTTTAAAAAAAAAATAGCTTTTACGTTGTAGAATATTAAACACAAAATTACTTCACTTCTTTCTTAAATTATAATACTATATACTTACCTCATAGTGAAATACAGGAATTACGACAGAAAAATATCAAAAATTTAAAATTAAGTTCCTCAAAACAATTTCAAAATTACGAGTTACATCACTGCTTTAAAAGTGTGGCGCCAGTAAAAACTTAAATCAAATTAATATTTAAATGAGTTTTTAAGTTATTATTCATGCCATACCGAATAATAAACTTAATTAAGTGTTTCAATAACACAATTTTTATGCTGCTTGAGTGCAAATATTATTCATATTTAGTTAAAAGATCAAAAAAGAACTTTATGAAAAAAAATATATTCTAGGTTTTCTCATTAACTTTAAGTCTTACAATAATAAATTCTAATCCCAAAATATTGTAGAACTTATCTGGAACATAACTATTCTTCTTCTCCTATATTTGGTTAACCGCATTAAATATTTCTGATCACTTTAAAAGGAAAAAGAGCAACTTCATTCTCATTTAGGTAATTGCAAAAACAAAAACTACAAAACTATCTCTTCAAAATAATTCAATACGAATGTTTATAAAATAATATCTGCTAACATTTTAGAATACAGGAATTTTCAATATTTGAATGGTAAAAAAATGTCCTTTTAACAAAGGAAAAATTACTTGTTTGTTTTCCAAACAATATGAAGTGAAGCTTCTTTTCAATTTTGGCTCCACATGAATGACATTCTTTTGACAGCATTCCCAGTGACATCTTCTATGGTATTCTGCGAAACAATGGCATTGGGAACATTGAAAATCCTGAGAAATGAGTGTCAGTGTTTGAAGGAAAATGGCAGATTGATCGAAATCAAAATAGAGCTTTTGACATAATAATATTCACAGGCTGGTTGGCGTAATTGGTTTGTCGCTGGCCTTCTGCACCCAAGGTTGCGAGCTTAACCCCGGCCAAAGTTGGTGGATTTTCATGATGCAGAAAATCTACAGCGGCCATGTCGTATAATTATACGGCGTGTAACAGATCCCTAGAGTGTCTGTTTGGCTTGCGTGCTTTCGACAGAATTAAATCCTAGTACATGTTCGCATGATCTGAGCCAAGAATCTTTCCTCTAGGGAGGAAACTGAGAGTCAAAATTACCTGCGATTAATATTACCCACCTGTATGTGATGCCGCACTAAAAAGAGATACCAGCTTCCGAGAAAACATTAGGTCTGCAATGGTAAAACACCAATCCGCAGCCTATTAGAAATAAAAAAAAATATAATAATATTCAATCCGCAAATATTTCTACAAATATTATTGATATGAATCTGGATTTCGAAAAAAATAGGCCTCTGACCAGGAATTGCATTGCTTTTAATAATTATTCTGATTTTTGACGTATTTTTACGTAGTTTGCATTTTATATTTGCAGAAGCTTAAAATAAAGTTTCAATAATAATGACCCTGGACAACATCAATATATATTCAAGCAAATATTTAAAGAGATTAAATTGTTTTTAGAATTAATTAAAAATATATATATCTATATAACGTCTTGTACATCGATAATGATATTTTTTTCGAATAATAATATAATTATTTTGACTTCATAAGATTTTCAATGAGATTACAATTTTTTTCCATCTAAATTGAACAGAGGTATAATGTACAGATATATTTTAAGAGATGGAAGATTTTATATATGACACAATGTGTAAATGTTTAATGAAATAATATGCTTTATATATTTGTTTAAATTTATATAAAACATACTTGAATAAACGACACTGAATATTGCAAAAATAATTAGTTGAAAGTAATTATCCAAGGAAACAAATATTTCTAACTCAATAATTGTTTTAAATGAACCTCTACTTGTACATCTATAGTTGTATTAATAATACTTTTCACAAAGATAGTTTCTAAATAGATTTTACAAGTAATATTAAAAAAGAATTTTTTTTTTTTTTTAGTTACAATATTCGATGCAATGAAGTTACCGCCTGAACTTTCCTATCGGAATATCCATATTTTTCTTGTTTTTGTTTTCTAGAATATGCCTCAATTTGTTAATTATATACAGTTCAAGAATCCTGTACATTTTCAGAAATTGATACATTTCATTAACCACAGCTAACTTTTGTAATTTTTCAATCTGGTATTAATTTAATACGCGTCATTAAGTTTATCTGTATTCATTTCAGCGTACTTAAAATTTCAGTCGTAATCAGTCAGGAATTCGATTGTCTGTATTCTATTTATAACAAAAGACGTTTCAAAATTCGCTTAAAATGCTAGCATATTATTATATTCTGATTCATAACATTTTATTTTTAATTATCTTTTAATAAAACAATAAGTAATTATTTTCCTTCCGTACAAATTAAATGTTTTGAAAGTAATACAATAATAATAAATTATTTTTAAATATAAATAACATTTAAGTTACTTTTTTTCTGCATTAGTCATTTTGAATTTAATAAAAGGAATGCAATTACCTTCTAGAGCAAAACTAGTGTGTTACTATGTGTATTACCTATGTGTATTATGTAAAAAATGGCGCACCGATGTTTTTTCCACAAACAAATTTAGTAGCTATTAAAGAATTACAACATAAGTTAATGATAAGATTTTTTATTAATGTTCATTACACTATCGTTATTTACATTTTATTATCATTTAGCATAACTATTATTTTTGAATATTATTAACGTATAATATTCAAAAATAAGTTATACACAGCTGGCCACCCGTAAATGCAACACCCTAAAGGAAGCCTGCAAATAACATGAAATTTACAACATGTATTAGCGGAGGTGAGATATGCAAATGATTAGAATTTCAGCGCAGACGCACATCAAGCGCGCCTCGGGCGCCACCTCAAAGCTCTATTTAAGACTTGGAGATTTCGACGATTTCAAGTTCGACAATTGTGTTTTTATTGTGGTTTTTTCAAAAAACGATCAGTTATGTCTCGTAGAAAACAGCGATCAGCTCTTGATCAAGTATTCGAGTTCGACAGAGGAAGGATAGTGGCCTACCGAGATTGTGGATTACCTTTCAGGTGAATCGGTAGTCGTGTTGGACGAAACCAAACAACTGTAATGTGGATATGTGACCGTTAGATGCAGGAGGGTGTGACGGACCCACGTGGTCGATCGCCTCCACCTCAGCAGACCACTTCACGTGAGGACAGGCAAATTGTGCGCATGGCTGTGACGGATCACTCAGTCACATCACGAACCATAGCACAGCACATTGAGTCTGTAACGCATCATTCAGCGTCTGCGCGTACTATTTGACGCCGTTTACAGCAGAGTGGTCTGTCAGGAAGACGTCCATTGCTTGATCTACCCTTGACGTAGAACCACAGACTTCTCCAACGCCAATAATGCGATTAAAGAAGGATGTGGGTGGCAGAATGGAATGAAGTTGTCTTTACTTACGAGTTACGCATCTGTCTGCAACACCACGATGGTCGGATTCGAGTCTGGAGACACCGTGGAGAGAAGATGCTGAACAGCTGTGTTATGCACCGCCACACTGGTCCTGCACCGGGTATTATGGTATGGGATGGTATAGGATATCACTCTCGCTCTCCTCTAGCATGTATTGTCGGTACTTTAAACAGCCAGCGCTACATCTCCGAGGTGTTGGAGCCAGTTGCCCTTCCTTACCTTCAGGGATTGTTCACAGCCATATTTCAACAGGATATTGTGCTACCACACGTGGCACGCATTGTCCAAAAGTTCTTCGTCACTCACCAGATTGAATTGTTTCCCTGGCTGGCTCGCTCTCGGTATCTTTCGCCAATAGAAAACATGTGGTCCATGGTTTCTCAACAATTGACCCAGACTACACCCCCAGCTGCCACACCAGATCAACTTTGGCAACGTGTGGAAGCTGCTTGGTCTGCTGTACCCCAAGAACACATCCAAATTCTCTTTGAATCAATGCCGAGACATGTGGCAGCGGTGATCTCCAACAATGGCGGCTACTCTGGCTACTGATTCTGGCAGGAACCACACTTCACAGAAGTCTATAAATTTAATCCTTTGATACTTGGTCAACATGTTATCTAGAAAATAAATTTTGTTGTGCTATCTCTTGTCTTTCTTGGTGTTGCATTTACGGTGGCCAGCAGTGTATTATTGCAATTACTATCTATAAATAAATAAATCACAAAGAAAAATTAGAGGACATTTTTAAAAATGATCCCAAAAGGATTGTGTGCATGTAGAAATAAAACAAAAGAATCAGTCCTTTGATTAGTACAGAATTAAATATCTATAACTTTTTCTTATTTGCCTTTTGCTTATTATAATGTTAACATGAAGACTACTCTACTTTTATTCTATTAAAACTCTTCAACTTATTCAATGACAAAACTATGGATTCCAACTCCTGAAGTTATAGCATTAACTTAGAAAATATCGTAACAAATTTTAATGACATTATTCTCTGAATCAAAAAAAAATTACCATGAATAAAACGTGAAAATCTGAGAGAACCAGTCAAATTTCTCCATGAACTAGTAACGATCCTCCAAATTAGCGATAGAGATGCCCTGTTATATTTGGAATGTAAAAGTTAATGATCATTTGTTTTTCAGCTTATAGATTATTCTATTATAAAACATCAATGCTGTAAAATTCGGTGCATAACTCGTACTTTTTACACAAAAACATATGAAAAATTATGTGTGTGCTTTATACGCCTGGTATAAAAATGATAGCTTTAAAAAAATACTTCTGCATAGTTCAAAATACTGTTTAGTTTAAAGAAATGGCATACCTAATGAATTACAAGAGATGTAATTATAGAAGAAAACTATAATTTTCATAAGCCTGGGATAATGCTTTAAACAAACGACTCAGAAATATAATAGCGGTGCACATGCACAGTTCAGGTTCATCCGTAAAAAAAAAGAAACAGGGGGGGGAGGGTGCGCTGTACAACGAATATACCTATAAATTAAAAAATGCAGCTTGAAATTATAGGTGCGTGTTTTATGGCTCTGCACGTTATACGCCATATTTTACAGTAGTTCGCCCATATTAACAGAATTTTTCTCGTTTTTAAACATGAGTTACGTTTTATTTGATTCAATGGAACATAAAATTCTTTCCAGATATTTAAAACAAGCGTATCTAATACAAATGATGTTATTGATGAATACACATCAGAGGCCGTGAGTGTAGATCAAAT
>BMAV01003997.1:44534-81756 GCA_019973955.1 Trichonephila inaurata madagascariensis
AACTTCAACTGCAGATGTAGTACAATGCGCCACTGACATTTTATCAATTAAACTCACAATTCTCTCAAAATTTTAATTGTACTTTTGGTTCAAATATAAATTTACAAATTAATTTTAGTACTTTCTAACATTACTTATACTTTTTTTATATTATTTCCAATTGTATTATATATTTTCTTATCATTTAGCTAATTTTACAGAAAGAAAATACCTAGTAGATTTTTTTTAAAGCATAATTCTAAAATTTGAATTAAATCAATTCTTTTATGTGAGATATTGAAACTGTTGTGTAAAGTATAATAATAATTTCAATACTGGGCATTAAAATACGCTTGATTTTAAGCGTTTACGAAGAATTAATATCAAATTGTTATCGTAATCACATTAAAGCAAATAAATGATAATTATCGAAATATAAATTCATTTAATAAGATAAATATAAAGTCCTGTGACACACACTAACAACTGAACCATTGCCATTGGGTTGAGTTCTGTATCAGTTATGTGTAAGATGATTGTCATAATCTTACGAGATTTCACTATCGAGTGAATTCTAATTTAAATAATATCTGTCTATTTAGACAAGCTTGAGTTTAGATGAAGTCTAGTGTTTGATTTTCATTTATTCAATGTGGTCACCTCAGATAATGCTAATCAATTGCCTTATACAATCTTTACAATCTTACTGTGTACATTATTTATAATAGTGAATATTTCGAAATTTGAATGTTACTACAAACATTCCTGTAATATATATTCTGCCTAAACCTGTTCACTTTAAGATGTTACATCGCTCTTAAGGAAATTTACATAATTAATAAGATTTTAAGGATTCTCTCTAAGCATTTGTACAGATGTATCGGACTCCAAATATTATGTAGATCATTTCAGGCTTATCAACTAGTTTATTCAAATCTGTCCAATATTATTTAGTGGCCACAGTGGTCGAGTGCCCATGGTCGTGAACTCGTGGCCATAATTATTCCCATCGAGTCGTGGATTCAAATTTGAGCGCCTAAAAGATACGTCGTGTAGAGAGGCTTGATGTACATCTAATCAATCGAAGCTTGAATTTTTCTAAATTGTATGATGTGGATATTTGAAGTGTGGGATGGCGGCCTTGATATTATCCGCTCTATTTGACCTAGGCATAAAATTATGAGATCTGTTGCTAATAGCTTTTAGGTTACTTCAGTGTTTCTCAAACTGTGGGGCGCGCCCCCTAAGGGGGACGGATAACCCTACGAGGGGGGCGCGAGCCTATTGAAAAGTCGAGAATAAAAGATTATTTTTAAAAATTATTAATTTACTGAAAGTAAACAAATAAATACATTCTGACAAATAAAAATAAAATGTGTATTTACACTAATGTAATACACTTATAAATATATGTTACTGCACAATGTGCTTTGTGATTAATTTATAACAATACTAAGTTAAGAATATGTTTAATAATTATCAGTAACCCCGTGGCCTTTTCATATAAATGTCATGCAAAAATTAACACTGGTCTTAATAATTTGTACGGTTTAATATTAGTCCCAAAAATGCGAATTAAAAATTACGAGATTTGCTCCACAATGCCACCGGTTAACACGTCGGCGAGCGTATGTGGTGTATTGAGAGGGGGGAGGTAGAAAAGGTGTTAATGAGCAAATCCACTGAAATAAGTAAATCTTTCGCAAACACTGTCAAGGTCCTTTTATTGCATTTCAAATGCCTTCGGAATAATCTTTTTATGGATAGCAGTTCTGAGAAATGATCGTACTTCGGAAAGACGTATATATACGTCCAGGGCAAATAACACACCGGCTGAGCAAGACGTTTATATACGCCGGCGGCACTTAGGAGGTTACAGTCGTATTGTAGGTTTAGCATCAACGTATAATATTATTAAACTTAATACATTGTTATTGTATAAAGGGGGAGCACGGATGAAAATTTTAACTGAATATTGGGTCGCAAGTATTGAAAGTTTAAGAAACACTGGGTTACTTAAGTGCGATCTTAATGAACAGTGCTTACATATTTTGGCAGGCACTAACCTAATAGTAATCAAGCTACCTAGTAGTATAACTAATTAATCATTTCACAGAAGAATTATTCGCTTTCAAATGAGACCCATGGTGGTGGTTAAAAAAGTGTCATCTGTATTTCCTTAATAAAATGAATTTTAATCAGCATTTTTAATTGTAGTGTTAAGAGTTCATAGGAAGTAGTACATAATCTAATTTTTGAGATAACAGTATGAATCCTATCGTTTAGTTTAAAATAGTATTTAATATCCATACTGAGATAAAAAATCTGGTTCAAATTTTGTCTTAATTAGGAATAAAATAACATTATTCGATATGTGTTAATTTAGTTTTCATATAAAGATTTAAACTATTTAACATTGAATTAACTCACACATGTATTAAAACTAATCATTCATTTGAAAATGTAAACTTAAAATAAATGAAAAACTGAAATAACAGAGGAATCAAGGCATACATTTCAAATACCTACAATGCTAAATGGTCAAACATGTCCTTTTCCGCAGAAAATCCTCTCGATGGCGTAATATTGAAATTTAAGAAGTATAATTCTAGTTCAAGCCATCATTGCCATTTAAATATGGGATAAAATTATAATTTCTGCCACCATTAACCCTCGTTTTATTTCAGATTTCAACAATTTTTAATAAACAATGCCCTATCCTAGGATTAAAAGGATAGCGGTAAATTAGTGGTTATGGGGGTGAACTCGTGGCCGGTGGAGTAGCGGTTTCAAAACTTGGTGCCACTGAAGACCTGCATTATGACGGGGATAATGCCATTTAAATACGTCGAGGCTCAGAAGACTCTCATTGGGGTGTTGTGTAAGTTTTGATGTGGTTTATCATCTTAGGTGCCGCTCTCGTCACCTGACCCTGATTCAAATTTACAACCTCCGTAGCCAAACGTCCTCGTGTTGCTTCACAGTCTGATGTAAATCAAAAAAAGATTAAGGAAAACTTCTAATGAATATTTTTGTTTCATTTTTCTTAAGATATCCGACTACGTTCGGAAAAATGATTTTAAAAAATCGCATATATAATTTTCATGATATTTAGTGTCACAGATTAGAATACATGTATAAAATTGTTTTAAGAACATTATGACAAAAAAAAAATTATTTAAATGCAATATTTTGGCAAAACATTAACTTAGAATAACCTTTTTTCCAAATGTTCTCCTTTTGTAAAAAATGCTTCTATTGTGTTAATATTTTGCCTGTATATAGCTCAGACCTCTGTTAAGAGGCTCAACTATGATTTTTGAAAAATTCACATTATTTTCAGAGTTACAACCATTTGAAATAATTATCGGTGTATTTTCTTAAAATTTCTCCCTTCTGTTTTCGTAAAACATGCATAAATCGACTTCCAAGTTATGCATTTCAAAAATTCTAGTTGAGCCTCTGTAGAGAGGTCTGAGCTATAGACAGGCAAAATATTAATATAATAGAAGCATTTTTCACAAAAGGAGAACATTTTGAAAAAAAGATTATTCTAAGTTAATTTTTTGCCAAAATATTGTATTTATATAATTGTTTTTGTCAAAATGTTCTTAAAACAATTTTATACATGTATTCTAATCTAAGTGACACTAAATATCATGAAAATTTTCCATTTATGCGCTTTTTTAAAATCACGGTTCCGAACGTAGTCGGATACCTTAAGTACCCTTTTACATCGTTAAACATGCTATTGTTATGCTCTTCATTCAAAACGAAAATGACTTATTGGAGAATCAAAACAACATCTGATCGGTTATTCAAATCAGCTCCAGGTAGGTCAAGCCATTTACAACGATATTCACACAAGAACAAATATTTTCACTGCTACAATGGTTGCAAATGATTATGTCTGTTAATGACTATAGTTGTAGAATAGTTAGCTCAATAGTTAAAATTGTGTTACTAATTAGGGTCTTAGAACAACTTTCAACTATTCGTTATTGACCTTTAAAGTACCCTTTACATGCGTTAAACTGACAATTGGAGTTATTATGTGATAGGAATACTAATAATGGCTTTGATTGTTGTCACTGATTTCTACGAATTTTAACGGAAAGTGAAGGTACCGCAAATAATCATTCATTAACATAAATCCATTAAAAAATTAAATCTAATTATTTTATAATTTATTTAGTTTAATTATTTTATTAGTTTAATTTTATTTTATTAAACAATTTATTTTTCTAATGGGACAAGTTATTTGGACATAAACGTTTGCAAAAGGAACATCTAAATGAGAATATTAAAACATTACAATATTCAATAGTACTTAAAAAAAGTATATGATTTTATCTAATAAAGGAATTTATTTAACAACAATATGATTAATTTATGGCTACAGATTAATAAATGACATTATTTAACTGCAGAATCTACAGCTAATTGCATTTGACGAAAATAAACAAAGATAAAAGCATAATAAAAAGATAAATAAACAAAGATGTAAAGCATAAATAGGATGTTAAACTAGGCTTACAAAATATGCATGTAAATAATTAATGAAACAGATCAGTTGGCAAACCTTCTTGTTCAATGGCTCGACAGCACCGGATAGGCCACGTCCTACTCCAGAAGTTTTCTCCATGCATCTCTACTTTTGGCAACTGTTTTCTAATTTTGGTCTTTAAAATATTTAGATGTCTTACGACGCAATCCATCTTAACGGGGGTCTGCCACGAGTTTATTTTCCCCATGGGTTTAGCCAGAAAGATTTTCTGACAACAGCGATATTCATTCATTCTAGCCAGATGACCAGCCCAATTAAGTCTCTGTAATTTGACAAACTTTACAATATCAGGTTGTTTGTAAATTTTGCAGTGTGTTCCAAGTTAGATCTTCTTCTCCATGATCCATTCATTTGGTTCCTACCAACAATGCAATGTAAGGTCTTTCTCTCAAAAATTCCCAAAGCTTTATCATCACGTGAAGTCAATGGTCAAGTTTTTGTGATGCATAAGTCCGGACATATCTTACAAGACTTTTGTAAAGAACAGTTGGCAAATCAGTAACTCAAAAGTAATATTTTACGAAAAGTATTCTACTGAGATTGACAGACAAACAAAATAAAAGCAATTGTATTTAAGATCCCCTCTCATAAATTTATATTAAAAATTTAGACTTATATGTCATTAAAATTTTGACTTAAAACACATATAAAAATTAAAAAAAAAGAGTGTTGACAAAGTCCATTGGGATGAAAAAAGTCACATTATTAACACTAAAAGTTATTAAAAATAAACATATTTGACAATTCCTAATCAGGAAACTCTAAAAAATAAACATGGAAAATTCCCTCTCAGTCATCTTCAAAAAATTAATGATAGCCTGGAACAAAAGCCTGTCCTGAGCAAAATTGAACATAGGAAAAAAAAGTGCAGTCATTTGACTTCTTACGAAAAAGTCTCGACTCATTATTTTACGAATGGATGAAATAATAAGGCATGCTAGTGTTTATTTTCAATTTTATCCCCATTGCTTAAATTAAAATGCAGAAAATCAAAATAATTTTTTTCTATAGATAATGATTGATGAAAGATTTTTACATTTTATTCAGTTTCAATTGTTCGCAATCTGTCAAACAAATATGCTTCAGGAACATGAAGTATTTCCTCCTTCAAGAATACATCTATTACTAAAGAATTTCATCAAACTTTAATAAATTGCGAATTGCATGATATTTTACATCCTCTTATGCAAGAGGTTTTTCTAAAAGCAAGTAGGAAAAATCATTTCAGTTTCAATTTAAATAGTTTTTTTTTTGTTGCTTTTTTAAACAATTAAAAATGGTTTGAAAATAATAGTGAAGAATTTATAAAAGGTAATATTCCATTGGAGGCAATATTACGTATTAAATGAATCTCGAAAAATAAAACAAAAATAAATTTAAATTTTCTCTAACTGCCAATTTTTTTTTACTTCTCTGAGCTAAAAAAAATAATTCAATAAAAACTATTAATTTCTAAATCAAATAAATTAATTATGTTTTAGATAAAACAAATATTTATCAGTCATGGTAATTCTTATTTAGATGTATAATATTTAATTATGGAATGATTTTCATAGGCGTTACTTATTTTTATTCGATTTCCTCTATGCAAACCTTTAAGAGGTTTTCGATGTAATTACATTGATTTGTTTTTTACCTCATTTATTTTTGTTAAATTTTTAGACCTTAACTTAACATATAATTATGACTATTATACATTTTTTATTAATTAATAATTATTATTCATTACTTAATTCACTCATTAATTGTATTGTTTCATTTACCTTGAACTTTAAGAGGAAAGCTTTGGCGAGGTATTCACCAAGGACTTATGAGTTGAATAAAATTTTAAAATAACTAATTCAACTGATAATTAGTATTATTTTAAAGTAATCATATTGGTCAGTCGTAATAAATCACTTATAAATCACCTTTGCATTAAATACATTAAAATTAAACAAGTGTTAAGTAAATCCATTTATTTATTAATCTTAAACATAACTAGCTGGTATACTTGTTCTTTGCACACTCGAACTAAAAAAATATACCAAATGAAATGAAATGAAAAAATTAATTTCAAAATTTAATTAATATTTTCAATAATTTTAAGTGAATATCAAATTGAATTTTATGGAAGGAATTATTTAGCAAGTAAAATAGCAGAGTCAAATAAATTAGTATGGCAGAATTTTCAGGAATTTTTGCGTTCCGGTCAGACAATATTATTATAATTGTCTAATTATATAAAGTTAATTATATAAATATCAATTTCAACGTCACTGTGGAAGATGAATCTCTAATAAACAGAACAAACTTGCCTGCCAAATTTCACAAGTCCGTAGATCATATAGTTCTGGAGATTTCGTAATTAAGGAGTGAGTGACTTTTCTCCTTAATGTATATAGATAATTGAATACCTTTTATGCCCTTATAACTTCACTCACGAGTCGATTACTGCAAAACCAGTTTTAATTGAATCTCTACTGAACGAAAGCACTGCCAAATCTGAAGTCTGTTTTTGCCCTAGTTCAAAAACAAAATTTTTTTTAGTTATAAATGCTCAGCCAATTATCTGAGGAGTCGCGTTCCGTAAAATCAGTTATTAAGGGGACATGGTACGATTTAAGCAAAAATTTTAAATTTAAAGATTTTCGAAATTTTTTTGGTTGCCTCCTATGTGTGTATACTATGTAAAACAGATTTTGTGCTCAAAATTTCATAAAAGTTAGTCATTTAATTTTTTAAGGAAAAAACATAAATTTTATGAAGTGATTTTAAAATGCTACTTCTACTAAAATTTACGTACACGCTTGAAATTTGATTTATGACTTCTTTTTATGAATCCTTATTGAAAATTCCTTAAAAAATTTGCAAATTCTAACTTCAAATATTTTTTTAAAAAATAAGTATTGCTTTGATTCAAAAAGCCATACCAACTTTTGTTACATGTACAATTAACAATAGGTAAAAAAAAATTCAAAGCATTACGCACAATAGAAAAAAAGCATTATCATTTTAAATGAAGACAAACTAGTTATTTTACCATTCTGAGATAAGTAAGTTTAAAATTTTGATTTGCCATAGGGATGTGAATAAAAATGAATGTAAAAGCTTTCATAAGTCAGCGTATTTTAAGTTTAGTTTTCAAATTTTGTAAGGTTATAGAAAAGTATATAAAGAATAATTTAGACTAGAAAAATTACATTTGATTTTTTGACCTATTTTTGTCAAATGAATCCTACTGTGTCCCCTTTAACAGATCTCTACATAACACTAGAAACAAGTTTGCTAAATTTCTAGTCAGTAGATCTAATAAACTTAGAGATCTTGTGTGAAAGGCGAGCCACTCTTTTTATATAAATAGGTAGAGAGAAGCTATGTTTTCCCTCACGCCATGATAGTTATCCTTGCGAGCCAATATTCGGCATAGCAGTTCTCTAACAAACAAAATACCAATCTGTCAAATTTATAGATGATTGGGGTCTAATGGATTTTAAACGAGAATTAATTGATAATGGAAGGGGAGTTTATTTCTGTAGATCTCTATATAACAACAGAAACTTTTCTGCCAATTTTTTTTTCAATTCGGTAGGTCTAATAGTTCTGGAGAGGGAGGGAGTGAGTCACCGTTCCCCTATATATAGATATATTCGTAATATTTTTCAGCCATTTTTATGCACGTAACCTTTAATAATACATATATTGTTATTATTTATTATTGAGTAAATCTATTAAAATTATTTGTTATTTATAATATTGATAAATATAATGAAATGTTAAAGATTGCATTTTGTGTATATACTTCATAATACAAATATTAAATCTGATCGGTATTTTTTCCTGCAAAATATCCTCAAATGTTTATTTCTAAAATTCCTAAAAAATTAGAAAACATCCAAAGGACAATAATAAGTTGACAATTAGTTCAAATTTAAACAAGATCCATGATCAGGATAATCCAACTTTCATAACAATCGAAAATAATTAATGGAAAACTTATGTTTGGATAAAATACAAATATTTGTATAGATTGCTGTAAAATTGATGCAAATCATATATTTTCCCCGTCTATTGCTGAATTATACTTATAACACACAGTGTGTTGTTGAGAACATGCAAAAAGTTTGGAATCAAGAACTTTATTCGGAAATAACCCAACATCTTTCGAGGTTTGGATAAAAGTTGGGAAGTAAGAAATGTGTGATTGAATTTAAATAAACAAAATGAATTCAGTTATGATCATAAAGCATTATATAGAAATCAAAATAAACTACACGTTGCCGAAGTAGTAATGAAAATTAAATAAATTTTAAAAATGTTTGCAGAAAGTGTAATAAATCACGTTTCAAACAGTACATCTCGAAAATTAGATTATTAAATATGAGTAATTAAATAAGTTACTGTAAAATCCGGTGTATAATGCGCACCACCTAATAAGGCGCACCCATACTTTCAAGCTGCAATTTATAATTTTTAGGTATATTCACCGTATAATTCAACCCCCTCCCCACTCTTTTTTATGAAGAAATCTAAAATATACCTGCGTAATGCTCTTATGTTTCAAAGTCATTTATTCGAGGGACCTCAGGCACTTCAAAAAATAGTGTGTTTCTAGATCTACAACCCTTTAAGTTCCTAAAGGATGTCATTTATATAAAATAAACAGTATTTCGATATATGTAGAAGTCTAATTTTTTTCTTTGCTCATCTTTTTTATATTTTTAAAGCTCTAATTTTTACACCTGGCGTATAACGCATATCCGTAAATTTCGATCTTATTTTTGTGTTCAAAGTGCACGTTATATACGCCGGATTTTACCGTATATTAAAATTATATCTAAAAAAACTAGAAGACCGTTAAAGCTGAGTATATAAATATATTTGTCTGAGTATATAAATATGAGCCATAAGTTATGAAAAAGAAGAAAGATAATAAAAAAACGGGGCTGAGTTATAATTTTCGAAGTTTTCTTCCACCTTAATAAATTCTCAGACAGCTAATAATAGAGTTTTCGAAGCACAATAAAAACTGCATTCCTAATCGAGAAAGCAAGAGTATTTTCATGATGTGGCTTCTTTTTACGAGCTACGTGGTAAAAATGAAATCTCACTGTCTGAGCAAAAAAAAAATAAAAAAGAAGGGAAAAAAAGAGAAGATGGTGTGGTGCTTAAAATATGGTACATTGAAAACTTTTCTGAGAGCAGAAATATATTTAAATGGTCATAACCTTTTTTCAATTTATAAAATACTTCTACTTGTGAAATGTATTAAACCAGTTTGCTTTTCCTTGTTTCAAGTAAATTTCTATCAAAACTGTTTATCAATTTTTTCTAAACATATTGAATATCCAAATAGATTTATAGTAAAAAGTATAAAACCCCATTTGTTTATCTTGCAATTATTTCTCTTAAGATAAAAGCATTTTTGTTGGCAATTTTACATTTTAACTAGCTGGTATTTTCGTTTTTCGCACGAGATCATTGAAAAATTAAACTATGCCTATTGCACAGGAAGAAGTTCTTAATAAGTTAAATTTCCTTGAAGTGCAAATTAAGCAAAAAAATGAAAGAAAGAAAGTTTTTTTTTTGCATATCTCAGCTGATCAAAAAATCATATTTGTTAAATTTTAAGTCTGTAGGTCTATTAGCAGATAAAAAGAATTCTTTTTAGTTATAACGCCTCCGTAACTCCCTTGCTGGCTGATTTTTGAAAACACCCTAAGCTGATCTCTGCTCAGCAAAAATAACACATTGTTACAAATTTTGTGTAATGAATACTTAAAATAGTGTAAATGATTTATGTCTGGATGTGTAACACGTTAATATTACTCTCTATTGTATTTATTTTATGATAAAATTTCAATATACTTGCAAGCAACGCCGTTCCTTCCATTATAATGGCGATTTAATAGAAACATAGCGAAATGTATGGAATCAATTTTGGTAACTTGGCGATTGATTGAACGGTCCAGAAGTTGATATGATGCTGCTGGTTGATATGCCACCAGTTGGGGATCTACAACAAAGAGTATATCACAAAAAATTTCTCAGCAAAAAAGCACATATACATGTCCATTTTCATAGTGCTGTGTTGAAGGGTGTTGGAGTGAAGCGAGATCATATATTCAAACATCCATTTATATATATAGAGAGAGATTTATTGGTGAATCACACAACCCAATTTAAAAAAAAAACAGCATAAGTGATGGAAATTAAAAAAGAAGCACCTTTATTTATTAATATTATCATCCTAAAAGAAAGTAACCTTTCTTTTACAATCATATATAAAAGGGGGTGGGGGAGGAAGACAGTGTATTTGCCCTCATTTTTCTTTCACGAGTTAATTTCAAACAAAGAAAATAGGAAAAATATATTTACTATTATCCAACTTATTATATCTCTATTAATTTTAACTAATAAAACAAGAAATGTTGGAAAAATATTTTTGGTATGTATGATATTTAATATATTAAAATATACCTTGTAGTATCAGAACGTATAATTTAATCTCCATTGTTTAAGATATGTCACTAACGACTCCTTTATAAATCATACAATGACCTAAAACAGTTTATTTGATTATTAAGATGTCACTAATTATCTCTAGAAATAACTTCAGAAGAAAGCATGGTTTTGCAATAATGAAATGTCACGCGCCAGAACTAAAAAAAATATTTTGTATGCTTTCACCACATAAATGGTGCTATTAAGCAGCTAACATGGACACATTACTTCAAAACAAGAAAGAAGAAACACATCATGAATCTAAATTGTTTCTTCACTCAATCTTTATATTTCACCTCATTTAAAGATCTTTACAATCCATTTTTTTGGCGAAACAATAATTGTTTTTTTTTCTGGCGATGTGAAAGAATAGGAAAATAAAGTTTTAAAAAAGTTCAGTGCATATGTGCAAAGAAATATTACATGCAGCATTATTTGAAATTTCATAAATAACAGAAGTGTTTATTAATGTGATAAATGTTCTAGTTTATTATTTTTTTTAAAAAAAAAATCATAGTATTTATTTGATGAAGTAATATCTAATTGTCATTTATCTCTCTCTTTTTTTTTATTCTGATTCATGTAACAATGTAACAGTAGAGTACTAAAATTTTAAGTAAAACTTACATCTTTATGCATCTGTGAATTAAAACTAATGATATTAAATGATTATTAGTTTAAAATTTGGAAATATTTTTAAATACTTTTTATTTTGAAAACTCATTTATTCAGTAAACTCATTTTACCATTGAAATTGTTAAAATTGTTTTTGGTATGTAGTAGATAAGAGTGAAACGAAGGGTTTTATGTTACATTTATTTATTATTTTATATAATTTCTGTATAATGAATATGCTTAAAAGCTTAAAAATGTCATAATTTACATTTTAAAAATTAAATTTAATAAAATAAGAGGCACGCACTTTATATGTAATTTGAAATATTCATCTAGTTTTTTTAACCTAGATGAAGTGCAAAAAGGTAAAAACAAGGTTTTCATTTTCTAACACTGATTATAAATTTGCCATTAGAATGAAAACCCTTTTAACAAACAAAATGTAATTTTCAGTAGTAACTAAAACAAATAAAAAAGTTCTAATATTATGATCAATTCAAATAACAGAAAATGAATAATTAAAAAAATAAAGAAGCAAGTGAAAATTGTTTCGCGGTTGCATTTTGTTTTATAATATAATCATCACATAAGCTATTGCAATGATAACAATAGCTATGTCAACTGCTTTTTTATATAATAGCAATGCATCATATCTCAGTGCAAAGTAATGGTATCTAAAATCACATTAAGATATATTCCTCTAACTTACGACAGTCTAGAAGACAGCCAAGAATGACGGTTTCCTTTTTCCCATAACTCAATAATGACCGAACATAAACTCCCTATAAGCCTATTTTTCAACCTTGTCTTAAATTCGGAATAGCCTCTATATCCCATTAAGTTAATGGAGTCAAACGATGGATATGAACATATAGAATGTTGAGGGTGTTGGCAGTTCCTTTATCATTTCTGCACTATTCGCTTGCTTTTACATGTTATGCTCGGTGCAATTTCGATCATTTCGCATTCCACCGAAATGAGTTGGAAAAAATTATTACGATTGTCAAGACTCATTGTGGGTAAAATTGATGAAGTAGTGAAAACACACAGACGTTTGTGGGAATTAAATTCATATGAGTTGAGAATGTTTTGCATAAATTAAAAATATATTATTTGTTGGTGAGGTTCTTTAGTGTTATTCAGTAAATTAAGAAGTCTTACTGCAATTTTAGAATATTATCGTAAAATACTTTTTCCAATGTAATGTGCACTAATTCGGGAAATTGTATGTTCTTGCTAAATAAGACGCCTTACTAATTTAACGTAATTTTATTTATCTTACAAAAATTAGAATTTTCTTGATAAAGTAAGCATTTATTAACATTATACTTGAAGCCACACGTTGGCTATCAGGGACATTTTAAAACGCTTTGAGGCCCCTGGCCCAGAAAAATTTTAAGATTTTTATTCTCTGCGCCGCTATGCAAAAGGAGCAAACTGAGATCTTTAAATTATAAAGTATATATCATGTATTGTCAAATACTCGTTCAAACAGTAATTTGAAACAAATAAATGTGCACGACTTACAACCACAAAATCCTATACACAAACCGACTCAACCGATGACCGCATTTCGAATAAAGGAGTTGAATGATTGTTTATGGTGTTAGGTCTAGACGACTAGATATGGACAACGGTCATGGCCGCTGTAGCCGAGTGGTCAAGGTATCGTGTCTTGGCTAGCTTTGTCACGAGTTCGAGCCCAGTACCACTAAAGACAAGCCGTGTAGGGGAGAGATGCACTTTAAATTTGTCGAAAGCTCAAACGTCCTCCCGTTGGTATTTTGTGGTACTTAGGAGAGGGAGGGGTGTCAGCTCAGATGCTGTGGACGAGGCCTGAGCAGACACCCCTTCTAAAAACTTGAGCTCACCCCCCATGGTTCAAAATTAGGAGGTCCGTTGCCAAAAGCATTCGTGTAGCTGAATAGTGCGACGTTAATATACATTCACTCGCTCATTTCGGACAACGGTCATATCATAATAATATACTCTCTTACCACATTTCCCAGTTAACATGCAGTTTGAAATTCCCTGTTTTTCAGCAAATATGTGCGGAAATAATTTTTAACTATCAAAATTATCCCTATCACGATCTTATTAAGATCAAATCAAGAACAAAACGAGGCCCTGAACCCGGGTCTGGGCCCAGTTGGTCCATGCCTTAAGACATCCCTGTGGGCTACTGGTGATTTAACGTGCATCAGCCCCTCTACAAGGTGGATGTTCAGTGGTACTAAGGCTCTTAACATGACACGCCAAGCAAGAGATCGTATCCGTAACCATTAAGTACCGCGGATAGAGTTTACTTGAGAAAGGGCTCTGATGCTGTTCAAAAGTTTATACTCACTTTTATGTTTAATTGTTTCTTTCTTTTGAAGTTATATATATATATATGTATATATATATATACTAAAACTCTCTATGTTGTGAAGTATTATTGTTAGAAGAATGAATTCATCTTCTATTATTAGCTTGAATGCCAAGCGCCATTAAAAATCGTAATTTACATTAAAGCGGAATCTATATCGAAGCAGATATAGAAATTTTAACAAGAAAAAAATGAACAAATGGTTTCTTTTCTTCCCAGTTATTTTTTTTAATGTTTACAATATGACTTAATAAAGACCAATGTAATTCTAGAAAAGATATCTATACAGATCTTCTTCTGGTGCTCAACTTCGTAAGTCAACTTTCTAATGAATCTCGTCTGAATTCATTTGACTCCGGAGGATAAGAAACAATATTACACATTATACAGAGGAAGCTTTATAAAAATGTTTTTTTGCCTTATTAAAAAATCAAAAACACTTTTTTTTTCTACTTTCATTGATAATTAGAGTCAATTGTTATTCTAAACACTTATTCTATAAATTCTGCTTAACTAAAAGAACATTTTAAGAGCATTATTTATAGTTTTATACATTTAAAAAAAATCCCTAAGTATTCAATAATGAAGGGAAAATTCAATACATGTTCCAAGAAATTTACGTTCTTTTCCCTCCGGAATTATGATGAAAAGGTGTTTGTTTTATAAAATTCATTATTTATGTATTCCTTACATAAACATATACATCTTTTCTTCAAAAATTTAAAAAAAAAATTGTTTACCCAAATGAATTTGATTCTTTATTCATACATACAGCTTATTGTTTAAAATTCCATTAAAATATGGCTTTGTTTCCTTATTTTTGTAATCAAGTAGGTGTTTTTTTCAACGATGGATAACATGTGAATTGAATTTTAACATCTTTCAAAACTGTTTTATGACGCTTATAAACTAGACTAATATTACATCAATAAAAATACACACACACAAAAAACCTGTATAAAAAAAATGAACTTTTCCATTATTTCTGTAAAACTAAATGCTCTTTGGAGACTACTAAACAACAGCGAATATATGATAAAAATCTATTCCTTTACCGTTATAAGGTCACAAAGAAGTTCAATATATATGTAAATATATATCAATAACAGGTTTAAGGGATTGAAGCATTTGAACTATTATTTTTCGCGGTATGGTATAAAAAACTTACATATAATTTGTTTCTTTAACCAATAAAAATAAGATCCTGCCTATAAAGTGAATCTCCTTTTAATTTAGTTTTAAAGAAAATGTGTGCAAATTAAATTTAGAAATATGTACCATAAGTTTTTTTACTATTATTCGCTTGATATAAAACAGGTTTTTTTTTTTTTTTTTGCTTTTTCCAAATAAATTACTCAATAACAAAACTTTAGTCTGAATTTAACATTATAAAACAATAAACGTTAATTAAATAAGCATTTTTATTACCAAACTATTTACTTTTTAAAAACGATTTATTATTACGTTTTCACTGAAACAGTTACGACAATTCGAATTGGTTAACTGAGTTTATTCATTCTATATAACACACAGGAAATCGATTTTTTAATGCATGTGTATTGTTTAAAAACAAATCCATCTCTTAGTTTTCAATGTTGGATTAAATTGTTATGTAAATATTTGTATACACTGGAAAAATATATAACAAAAAAAAAAAAAAAATTGTCGAAAATAGAGCTTAATATTGTCGAAACAAACTCAAATGTATGTTATTTTCTGATCCAAATTATAATTCGGACATTTTAAGAAGTAGTATTGGACAAAAAGTTTTAAGTAAAAATCATTGTTAATTACATAACAAACAAAGTTTGGCATTCAGGTAAATCATTTATATTAGGAGATATAAAATTTATAGTAGGACAGCTAGAGGTTCGAAATAACGCGTTGACCGATTAATCCAACGATTAACGCTAGAAGTTCCACAATCGAGCTATTTCAACGTATACAAGAAGCCCTAAATACTCGTATATTGACTTTTACAATTTTCCATCCATTGATGACCAGTGGCTCGAATTCTTTGCGTTCGTTAAAATGACCACCATAGACCCAATAGTGTCAACGTCAATGTGGCAACAAGTTCAATTTAACCAGCAATGATACTTCACACCGTGAGTAAAGGCGTTGCTCAGAACACCATCCTCTACAAAATCTGGTATCTTCTGGTATCTATTGGAGATATTACGTCGATCCAATAATATGTGAATAACGTGAAGTGTGGGACAACTGTGTTCCTTTTAGAAAGCACCCAACGCCATTTTTAACAAGATAGTGTTCGATCGCACACAGCACTGATTAGCACGCACCCTGTTAAAACTTGGGATTTTTGCTAGGTACCAATGTTTTCTGATTTTTCATTTTTCAAGTACATATGGGATGTGATTGGTGGTGATTTGAATTTATGCCTCCCTGTCTCTCAAGAGCTCGGAAGACAAGCTAAAAAATGGCTGAGATAGAATGGCTGTCCATCAATCATGTTGCTATACCCACATGTTTATTCATTCTACTCCACGATATTTGTCTGTATCACCACCCATGGTGGATATTCAACCTGGTGTTGATTGTTCACCTGGTACTGTCACTTACTGTACTGTTGTATCGTGTTGACATATTGTTCGGTATTATCTGTAAAATCATAGTTAAGGACCATCTTTTCGGTTTCAGAAAATTTTACTGATTTACGACATAGAAAATCGAATATTCATACCTAAACGCTATCAACCTTTCATTCCTACACCAGCCAATCACTTACTTCTTAGCTCTGTTATCCAGAATTAAAAATTAAACAAAAATATATCGCCATAATTTGGCGATAATTTTGGTTGCTGAATCGACTGGCAAACTAGGATCCATTGTAGATTTTTATCACTTCGTAGTGTTGCAATTTACTTTGAGTGTATCATATACTATTAGTTCTAATTTTTTCTTGTAAATTAAAATCACACATTTTTATAAATCATTGAGAACATGTGAATGTATAAAAATTTCTATAAGTTGAAAATTTTACGAAACTATAAATATATATGTTTCCTCTTAAAATGAAAATCTCTTCTTAAGGCTCGTACAAAGTATTAATTAGTTTATTGATTAAAAAAATTATACTTTTAATATAACTTTTCATATGCATGATAATTTTTCTAACTCCTACTTAATGTATATTCAGTCGAACCCCGATTAAATGAATTCATTGGGATCATTTTGTTCGTTAAATTTGGGTTAATATCAAGGTCAAATAAATAAATATATATATTTTGCACTAACCTATTGGAAATTTCGTAATCATCTGCACCAAAAATATCCATAGTTAGAAATTGCACATTTTTAAATTTAGCGGCTAAAAATACTATTAGTGAATTATTACGCAACAGTTAATTGAACATTTTAAAATATCCACTAATAGATGTTTCAAAACTTTTTAATTCCTGACTCAAAATAAATATTTTTCAAATTTATGCAGGGAAGAAAATACTGTATCATTTACATCCTGCTGCATGGGGTACGTTTTCACAATTTACAAACAATGTAAAAAATTAGAAAATGTAACAGTTTTGATAGGAGTTTCACTATCAATTTCTGCATAGAAGTTCTTACGCATTTGATTTCAATAATCTGGAATGCTACGAAAAACTTCAAAAACAAAATTTTCTATAAAACCTTTTATATAATAAACCTCACTCCTCTCAGAAAAAAGAGCAAATATATCTTAAAATATTCTCAGCGTTGAGGATTAAGATGAGAGAAAGGATTTTTCTGTCCAGTTCAAAATTCATACTGTATATATCACTTATAACTCCTCTACACCTATAAAGTTTAGTAATGGGCTACACTTTTAGCGGTCGAAATTTGCTACTTGCAAGAAAAGTCTTTTTCTGTTACAAGCAAAAATGATGCCATTTAAAAAAGTCCTATTTTTTCTAATCCAAACTAATATTTTTTTTTCGGATGTTGAGATAATTTGTTATTTTGGAGCTTATTATTCCTTAAATAGGGGCTTTTGCCTACATTTTAATCGGGCAAAAGAAATAATTCGTTAAATCAGGATCCGACTGTACATATATTATAACAGCAATTTTAGTCGTGTATGAAGTCCATAAACATATAATAATGCAATATCTTCTCTTACAGCATTTAAATACATGAAAGAAATATTTCTTGATGTCTTCACATAAATTTATTTGAATCAAAGTTATATTCTTTTTATTTATATGAAAAAAAACCACTATTAAGTTTTGAAGAAAATAGTATCATTCCTTCTCTTTATTTGAAAATAAACTCTTCTATATTTAAAAGGAAACAATATCATTCTTACATTGATTAAATGTTTAATTTTAATTTTAGCTACTACTTAAATATTTTCTTAAAATACGTCCCTTTCGGTAGTGATAATGTATTTCAAATGATATTTATACCAGTAGTTAATTCCTAGAGTTTTAACATGAAGTATTGCCTAAGCTATATGTGTTCTATGTAATATTAACTTAAGTATAGTCATTTGGACTATTATGCTTCAACGCAAATGGGGAAATCTACGGATAAATATGGTCAGCAGTTAAATGTACAGCCATTAATCATTAACGAAGCCTGACTCCACTAGCCCTTTAAGCTTTACCTTGAGGTTTATGATCTCAGTTTAAACAATCTCAACTATTTGTCAGTCGCAGTAATCTTCCATATATAGGAAATAAGAGTTTCTTGATTCTAGCATTTCTTAAATGCACCTGCTCAAGTGTTTGATTGAAAAGCATTTTTCAAATCTTTATGAAACTAATATTTTGCAATGAAAAAGTAAATAATAAAATAATGCTTATTGTTCCTTTGCAAATATACAGGTATAGAATTTCATAATTTTTCCGGGAACACAAAAGAATGATATTTGATATTTCGTTTATTTGATATTATAAATATATACATACATACATACATATATATATATATATAGGTTAATTCTCTACAAACAAGAGAAGATAACATCCATCACACACAATCACATTCGAAAAACACAAATACAGTAGGAAAATCACACAATGAAGGATATATGAGAAACCGAGATTAAAAACTATAAAGTGGATGCTGCAATATTATAAACATTGCTGATTTACGACAGCTAATATTATATAAAATAATTTATATATAAAAGTTTGGTTGAACATGATTTTTGGGCAGCCAACCAATATATATATATATATACATTACTATACAACCTATATATACCAACCTATATATATATATAAATGGAGATGAAAATATTCGCATTTATTTGAAATGTATTTTTCAAGTAACTCAAATATAATTTTTAAAATGGCTTAAAAATATGTAACATACTTTGCATGCAAATATGCTCTTACAAAAATTTTCATAATTTTGAACCTGTGGAAGCTTTTTATATATAAAATATTTATTAAATTTTTTTTTTCAAATCACATATGTTTTCTTGTATATGTGTCTTCAATTAAAATTTGAAGACAATGGGGATTTTACCACCATAAAAGAGTATTTGTGGAATATATATGTGTTTTTTTTTAAATAAAGCGACTAATTTATATTTCCCCTTCAACTTTCGAAATAATGAGAATGTTTAAAACTATTTTGAATGATATATATATATGTGGGACGGTGTCTAGGGGTAATGATGAAATTTTGGACGAAAGAAAGCATAAGCCAAGTTTAAAGAACAATTAATTTATTAAGATAAGGAACAGGCTTACAGATTTGAATTATTTACAAGAAGATAAATAAAAGATAGTTCGAACAGAGAGCAGGATTCACCTGTGAGACGGGGGCGCCAAACATCGCTAGGCCTAATCTGCGTTGCTTGCAAAGGCAAAGTCGCTAAAAGAGCGTCGACCTTACTTCGTTCGTGTCCGGTGTGACAGTGAACAAACGATCTCGCACTCAGGGACCATATGCATCTGACGTCTTCGCTCCGAGTTCTTTCATTGGGCATTGAAAAGCCTCTCGATTCACTTCAGTTTGTTTGGGGCCGCTATCTCTTACATCTCTCTCTCTCGAAATGTATTGAAAATTCAAAACATTCTAATTATTCGAAACTAATTAATTACTGTTTCCTATATATATATATATATATATACATACATCGTTTAAATTCTATATCATTAGGTAAGAATCAAGGATTTTCAAAATATGCGTATATAGCATGGTAAAAATAATTATATTTAGGATTTAAAATCAGAATGAGAATGATTCTTCTAAAATTTTGTAGTGGTTTATTTTATTTGTGAATTTTTTTCTAAATACACATTAATATTTTCAAAGTATAATGTGTATAGTAATTCTCAGATAAGGGTATTCATAAAATGTTTGGGAAATTCATAACAAATATACAGCTTATGAATTACGTTCACAATTCTTTAAGACATGTTTGGTTACATAGCACTGTATAATTATTCTTTAGTTAGAAAGTGAATGTTTATGTGCTTACAACAAATTAACTCCAGACCGTTACAAACTTAAATAACTTTATTTATTTTACTAAGAATTCTAACTCATTAAAAGCGCATCGTCTTATTTGGAACGATATATCACAAAGGTACCATCCCTGAACGATATATCATGTTTAAATTCGCAATTTCACATTATATGTAGTATTTTCTTTCCAATATTCAACACTGAGATTCATTTTAGTCTACTGTGTATGGATTTTAGTATTCGAGGCTGCTTCATCTCCAGCTTTAAAAAAGTAAATAACTTATTCTAACCTTCAAGGAATTCCTCTGAGCTTTGGTATCGGATGATTAATTTTTGAGTCTGGAACGCTCGAAATCAACAATTTCGTAGTTCTCGCAAGATAAAGTATTCAGAACAATTTATCTTTTTGACAAATCGTGGTATAATCTTAAGTACTTAATTATGTCCCTCAGGGAATAGCTTTAGTCGTAGATAAACTCAAGTGCGTGTTTTTAATCGTTCTTGAATTTCTTTCTTGGAAAGTGAAGTGTTTTGTTGTGGTTTCGTTCATTACCATGAATAATTTCAAAATAGTAAATGATATCAGGAAAGAAAAAGAATATGTTATTGTTCTTGTTTTAAGAGCACACCGTATGATTCATTTGACAAAAATTGGTCAAAAAATCAAATAAAGTTGTTTCATCCTAAATTATTCTTTATATATTTGTCTATAACCACACAAATTTGGGAAACTCTAAGTTAAAAAAAGTCCATTTATGATAACAGTTATATTCATTTTATTCACATCCCAATGACAAAATAAAAAAAAATGATATGATTTATATCATAAAGGTAAATTATTGCCGTTTTTCATTTCAAATACTAAGGTTTTTTTGTTGTTCCAAATGCTTCGATATGTTTCCTAACTATTGCTATTAACTACGCAATTGCCAATAGTGTATATATCTATCTCCTAGAACCAATGCGTTAAGTTCCCTGGACGTATATATAAATCTTTCCGAAATACGATTGTTTCCTTGGGCTGTGCTATCAGTAAAACTGTTCCGAAGGTTTCGTAATGCAAAAAAGTGATCTTAATAGAGTTTGAAAAGGACTTACTTACTTGAGAGAAAAATTTGCTTATTTGAGCATTTTCTATTTCCAAAAACACCTCGCATAAGGTCGTCTATTTTAAAAATGGTGGCACCATCGAATGAATCGCATTACTTTCAATCGGCAGTTAAGGTGTTAATACATGATACAAAATTCGTTATGAAGCTTTGAATCAAAGCAATACCTATTTTCTTAAAAAAAAATATTTGAATTTAGAATCAAGATATTTTCCATAGGCATTCATGAAAAAAGCCATTTACGAATGTATCAATTATGTTATCGCAAAATCCTTACCAACATATTTTATACATTTTTCAACGTACTTGTGAATCTAATTTCGCGAATGTATGTCAATTATTGTAGGAGGAGCATTTTAAATTCACTTCATCAATTTTTAAATTTTTTCTTTAAAACAATTATGGGTTAGCTAATTGACGAACTTTGAGCTCAGAAACTGTGTTTCAAAAATTACATATGTATGGAAGTAGGCAATAATTTTATGAAAACTATAAAATCAAACAGTTTTATAGTAAATATTACCATATCCCCGTAGTACGTATTCAGAGAGCCTTATAAATTTTTTTAAAAAATTACTTTCAGATTCTTATTTTAAAAGTTGAATAAATATGCGTACATAAAAAATAAAAATATATGTTTTTCTCTCTTTGAATATATTGTTGGAGGGAATACATGGGATGAAATTAGTAGGAATCTAAAAAACTGAAACGCAAGCCAGCGGGGCGAATCAATCAATTAGTCTCTGTCATCAACAAAACATTTCATTTCAATTTTACGCCTTTTGTATCCACTGCGTTTCAGCAGATTCACCTTAGTCAGATACTTTTTCGTAATGGACCTTCTTTTCCTTCTTACGTGACCAATTAAGTGTGAGTTGATGAGTGTTTGGAACCAATCAGATATTGGCCTCTAGGAAATGGGGCACTAACTTCGTTTATTATTTTGTATAACTACAGTGCTAAGTTAATTATTAGAAGAAGTATATAGTTAATTGACACGCAAGTGTGTACTGGACTGTTTTCTCTGATTTTCCTACTCGTGATGCTGATTTAGTGGTAATGAAAATAAATTTATTACAGTTTTGTTACAAATACCCATTCTTGGAGATATATAAAAGTTGCATTTTTTCCAAAGTTTATTTACAAGAATTAAATGTTCAAACATTACAATGTTTCTGATATTCACATCAAAATACGTCGCCCATCCGGTATAGTGGTTAGCGACGCTGACTGCTGTGCCGTAGGGACTGGGTTCGAATACCGGAGAAAACATGGATGTTTGTAAATGTATAGTGCCTGCGCGGCATGGGGGTACTCTAAATAGCCGTCGAGACGCAAGTCCTCTCGGGAGGTTGGTGGAAGGGGAATGGAGGTGGGAGGCCTCTGACCCCCAGAGTGTTTTCCCTCTAAATTGGGGGTGGAATCGAGCCAAATCGTACTGTCACCTGTATGGTGCTGAAAACTACGGCTAACGACAGGCGTCACTTAGCCCTTTCATGGCCTTGATCTGGCCTTTGCCGATCAGGTGGCATTAGTAACAGAAACAACAACATCAAAATACAAGTGAATGTTAATTCTGACAAAACGCAGCGTCCTCACTTTGGTATGGTGTAGAAAATGGGTTGTGAACCTTTATTGATAGAGGTACCATTTTTCCTAAAGAAATGCTAAATGAGGTATACACGTACAGTCAAATAATTTTGATTTCTGATTATTGGGAAAATATATAATAAAACTAATTATTAACACAGCACAAAACTCTTTATTTACTACATAAAAATATATTTTGTATTTTAAAGAACTAAATGTTTTAGTTAACCGTGTAATTCAAATTATATAAAGTAACATAAGTGCAATTTCTGCTGTTGCTAATTAGATGACAAATAAATTATATTAGGATTTGATAAGATGTTACTTTTGGTAGAATGCATGCTGAAGGAGTCATCTACCACACGGTTTCTAAGCGAGTCTTTAATGTTATTCATCTCTGAAAATAATGACTCGTAGGCATAGATCGATGAAAATATGGTTAAAATAGCAGTCATTTTATCTTTATGAAAATACAGATATAAAGGTTAAATTAATGCTGGTTAAATATTTGCAAAGGAAATATTATTCGTAGCATAAACGAGAAAAGATGAATATTTTTTTTCTCTTGCATATGCTCATGTACCTAATGAAATTTTTCAACAATTGATAGGGCAGAAATATTATGACACTGTATATTTTTAATTTATGTATGCTCTTGAATATCGAGTTGGATGGTAACGTTTATAAAAAAGATTCATTTTGGGCCCAAGAAAAGGCCAAAATATAATTTTTACAAAGCTTCATGGTGCTTCAGTATTTTATATTACCACCTAGAATATGTGGTAACAGTTTTTAGGGTTCTGTACTCAGACAAGACCTTCGAGCCTAAAATATCAATTCTTCATTTGTAATATAGAGAAGAGTTTGGACTTTAAATATACTTCATGTGTAAACAAAAGAACCTTAAAGATTCTGAAACTTGGTGGACTTTTTTATTTTAAATTGGATTTTCTATGCAGTTCTTTGAACTGAGTTTGCTGTTGCTGTTGCTTATCTCCAATTCTAGCCTCAACTAGACTAACTCTGTAAATCCGTTCAGACGCATGATGTTACGCATCAGAAGAGGATCAGCGAATAAGTCTCAACAGGATATCCCCAGACATTTTAGGCTGTTTTCGGTTAATGTTATAGAATAGGACCAGAATTTACAACATTTGATCAGATATAAAAAAAATGAAAATTTAATATGATATTCTGGCTTCACTAACCTTTAGAGAGCAGCATTTTTTATCATACTTCTAATTTTTAACCGAGTTGATTCATTTTTTCTCGTATAAAATGTGTTTCGCCTTTTTTATCCTATACCGTAATGTTAAATGGGCTTTGCCTTCAGGTATTAAAACAAAAAAGAAAGTATTCACGGAATACTTTGAAATTTTTAAAAACACTATATTGTTAACAGAGGTACGAGTTATAATATTGCAAATTTCCATGGAAATTGGGTCATTTTTCTGTCTGAAAAACGTGCTTCATGTTTAGTTAGAGCTCTCGCACTTTTACCGAAAACACCCTCAAGGGCGTGAACTCTGTAGGTCTGGCATTTTAGACACGTCGGATAAATATTGAGTCTGCAATGAAAAGTAAGGTTCACCAGGTGGTCATTAATAAAGAAGGAATATCTGGCACCATGGGTATTCTCGTCACAATGGAAAATAAAGAAGTGGCTCAAGGTCTTTTCCCATGGTGCCAGGAGAAAACCTAATAGAACATTTTAGTTCGGTAGTTCCAAGTTTTTGTAACCCAATAAAGCTGGATGAATTTCAGTGTTTTACTATTGAGGTGGTAGATTGCTAACATATTTTACTGAAAGGTCATTAATTTCGTTTCCAGAAGTATTTTTGTGTGAATTCATTTTACAGTTGGCAAGAAAATTCGTCCCTAAAATTTTTAAAAATTCAATATACATACTTACCTAATAATACGTTATTCTATTACCCACACATAAAAATTTTAAATAGACTGCCAGAAAAATGTGACTGCAAGACAAAATCCAGATAATCTTTGATTTAAAAGATGAGTAGACGGTGTTATGCCACTTACGGGACAGGCTTTTGATCAACTACTTTCTTTTCTTTCCTTTATAAATTTTGAACATTGTGATTTGAGACCATGTAGCTTAGTTAGCTAATTTTATTATGTTAACTAATTTATTTTAAAGTTTCAAAGGATTATCCGTAAATAAACAGCTTAAAAATTATTTTGAATGCAAAAGCAAAATTTATAATTCATTCGAATTCTTTATCTAAAGAGAAACTTGTAATAAATTATATTCCTTATTTTCGTTTGTGGTCATTATTAAAATTAAATCCTTGCAACAACGGTCTGCTCTTCATTTTTGTGAATCCATTTGCTTCAACTCAAGCTGAACTCAGTAAAAAAATATAGATTTTCAAGGAATATAATAAATGAATTTTCAAAATACATTGTGAAGTACTATCATTTTTCTATGTAACTACAGCATACCTTACTTATAACAGAGTGTCACTTTGAACGAATCGACCTTCCGCAGTACGGTTTGGAAAAAAAAAAGAAGAATAAAAAAATGCATTGAAAATATGTCGTTTTTAGAAAGAATAGTTCTGGTACCCCAGAATACCTCACGAAGTGGTGTTTTAGATGATGAAAGTAATATATTTTAGAAATTCCTTCACGTCTATATATTTTTTCTGCTGTAGAAAAAACAATATTTGATGGTATATATATCAAAGGTCGACCTATATTATATAAATGGGTGAAATAGCTTAAAAAGAAAAAGCACTTTCCCTAAGGAATGTTCTTATAGTTGTTTTTTTATGGATATTAGTTCTGGGGATAATGTCCTTTTTATAAATGATAATTAGTTAGCCTTATAGATTTAATGGTAGCGTACAGAAATCACCGCTATAAAAAAAAATTTAATTCTATGCCAATTTTCTTAGCAATTTTCTTGCAATTTTTTTACTTGAAATTATTTATTTTGTTATTGTTTTTGTAGTGTTGTTATTTATTCACTTATGTTCAACATATTTGTATTAAATCACTCTTTATTCAATTTAGTAAATTTGTAGCAAGTTTGTTTACTTTTTTAATTTTATTTTTTTCATATAGATACAGTGTTCCCTTTAGTGTACATGTTAAGCTTTACCGTGTTTCTATTGACTCTGAGAATTTTTTTTTAGTTCTAGGAAAATGTTTTGAAGTGTTTTCTCTTAATTGTAGGAAACGCTGTCAGATAATACTGAAAAATTAAATAGAAATATGTGATTAATATAAATAAAATATAGATTTTTCACACTTATTTTCGCGGCTATATAGAAAGTTGAACATTCCACTGCTATACTCAAATTAGAAATACTTTAAAAATTGGTTTTTAAAATGGCATATATTACACAAAAAATATTTCTGTAATTGAAACTATATTAATAAGACTAAAAAATGATTCGTTAAATTTAAGAGAAACATTAATAAATATTAAGCTTAAAATACATGCTAAAAATTAATGATTTTAAATATCAATTAACCCTTAAAGGTAATTGAAATTGCTAGAGATTGGAAAGGTTTCACTGCAAAAAGTGCTTTTAAATGTGTACGAGTTCTTTGGGCTTTTGTTGAATATAAACCAGATATTTCCTAATTGTTAACGAAATAAAATTATAAAAGTAAGTATGTGAAGATAACCTATTTTTAAATTTTAAATGATTAAAAATTTACAAAAGGAAAAAAAAAAGGCCGTTATGTATTAAGTTGGTAAAGTGCATTGCAATTGTACCGTTATTTTAAAATAATACTATTGTGAAATGTTTAATAAACATTTTCATGAAAATAATACTTTTCATGAATCAAAATTAAGCATATGAAAAACAAATAATTTGTTTCAACTTTTCTAAGAAAAAATTATATATAGTAGTTAAAATTATATTATAGTAGTCGCATATGATGTGTAACATCTGACATGTTATCGTGATAAATGCGCAATATTAACTTTTTTCCTGAAAAAAATATGAATCTCTGGTATGATTGAAAATAATTTTCTATCGAATAAATATATCTTTAATGAAAATTGTATTTAATTAACAAAAGAAGTAATGCAATATTTTATCAAAAATAATTATCCTTGTTCAATTTGGGGAAGAGCGGAGACAATAGACTTATGATAATTAAAATATGACACATATACTTGTGATTTCAAAGTATTTAAAAACCGTTGAAAATCAGCATCAATAACAGTACCACTGTTAGCAGTCGAAGCATTCTAATTTATGTTCATTTCGAGCTTGAGTTCATCATTCATAAAAGCTATGAGCGGCTCAGTTTTTGGCAAACTGAAACTGTTTAAATCACCACTCAAAATCTGGGGAAGCGAGTGATAATCTTTTTAAAAGAGCAGAACCACCTTCGTTATATGGTAAAAAAACAAAATGCAGGTAATCTTTAATTTTTTTTAACCGTTTGGCTCAAAGAAATGTATACGATCACCGAAATCACTGTTTGTCCATTTTAAAATAAGCATTTTACCGCACTTACGTCCCCAAATATCATGACTAACGGTTTTAGAGTCAAGCGCTCAAGTGCTTGATGGATACCAGAGTTGGAGCCCCATGCGAGAGTAGCGAAAAGACACAGCCACAGCCACGTACTCTCATTGGTCAAATCAAGTAGCGCACGCTTACGTCACATCCTGTTAACACATCCGTCCCTTTTCACGAAATCACTCCCAACAAATATCCAGCAACCGAGAGGAAAGATGTTACACATCAGTAATCTTAAATATATTTTTTTCGTAATATTTTTTCACGAAAGTTTAAAAAAAAAATATCCTGTACAACTACAAGCATATTTTTTTTAAAAAAATTAAGGAATACTAAATCTGGGTAAATTTTCAAACTGTTTTGCAGACTATTTCAAATGACTCAGAATAGCTTGTTCATCATTACAATAGTAAGGACCTAAACTGCACGCAAAACAAACGCAGTTATATATATTTACTTAATATACGTCGAATATGCAATTAAATGGAACTAAAGTGTTTGATAAATTCAATTCAACTAATGTCATAAATATTAAAAAATTATTTATGATATTAGCTTGGTTTAAAAAAAATTATATCGCCAAAAAGTCAAAATATTTTCCTGGATCTTTACATTATTCCTTTTTGATGGCGAAAGGAAAACATTATTTTATTTTATTTTACCAGACATCTTTTTTTTCATATATAGGGCTTAAATATAATTTATTTCTTGTTCTTCAATACAAATGTTTCACAAGAAAGCAAAGTACAAGTCACTTTAAGCTTTCATTCGGATTTTATAAAAGCTGCTTTGATCAAAACTCAAAACAATCATTTCGATAATGGATTACTTTTTAGAAATGTTTTCACAATTTAGTTGGAAAACCTTTTCTTAAAGAATTCGATTTCGGTTTCCAAACGACTGCAGTTTGAGGGATCTTTTGTCTTTGAACTTCTCTTTCAAGCATTAAACCTTGGCAACAGAGTTGTTTTTTATAGAAGATTTGAAGGAACTCTAAAAGTTCAACGTGAGAAGTTTCTACTTGAAACTGATATACTAAATAAACTTCGTTAAACAGTATTGTCACGTCTTCAATCAGTTGAAATGTTTGAACAAAAGTTTAATGAAGAAGCTGTGATGTAAATATTTCATGAGGCTTTTTTAGTTTAGTTTCCCCTTCTTAAAAGTATTTAATTGGTCATTATATATAACAAATATTTTTTCATATATTTCTGAAATTTCTTTCATTGTTTCTGTTGTGTGGGATATTTTAATTGAAAATAACATAATTATCAATTTAAATAATGATGTTTATATAGTTTTCAAAATAATTTTCAAGTAAATTAACATTATTTTTGCAACATTTTTCAATTCTGCGTTGATGAAAAAGTATTTTGTAAAACATTTATTTTAATTATAATGTTATGCTTAAATAAAAAAAAAAAATAAGGATAAAACATACACAGTTCTCAATAATAAAAAAGCGACAATTGACTATAAATAACTTTAAAACATTGAAAATTTTCACCAATATTTTTTTTAAATGTTTTTTTCGTTTGTAAATAAAAAAAAATCATACTGCATTTTTTTTTTTTCATGAGGGATCTAAGTATAAATGTAAATTCTATTTTAATATAGATAAGAATTTAAAATACCGTGAAAAAATTTCTGCTTATGGAAATAATATATATATATATATATATAATTATTCTTTATTTTATTTTATTCTTCTATTCATTTGATATAGGATGAAGACACAAAATTTATCTTTTTCTAAACCCGATTTATTTTATAATATGATAATAACGACACAGACTTGAAAAATTAAAATAATATATTAATTGTACTAAATTTTATTATTATATTATTATAACAGACTTAAAAATAATTATAATAAAAGGAAATAATTTGAAAGGACATGTTAAAATATCTCTTATATGGAATTACTTTGTAAATGCAAAGTTAAGAAATATATCTTCTTTCATTATTCAATGAATATGATATTTATGAACATATAAAATTGTATCTGCATCATAATATATGTCTAAGCGGGCCTTTATTTCTTTTAAATTCCTTCTGTTCTGCTTATGTAATTACCGTATTAGATGTGTTTGTATTTCATAACATAATTTCTCTTAATGAGTTTATATCAGCAATTGCAATTTTGAAAATTTCATTATATTTGGACGGTATGCAATCAATTATTTTCTAAAAAATAACTATGAAGAAATACAGTGCTACACTTCGAGTTTAAATAGGAATAACAATAAAAAGGAATAGTTCTTGTTATTTTCTATGTAAAGTAATAAATAGAGGAGCTGTATCTTTGTTTTCTAAAAACTAAGTAGCAATATTTTATTTCTTATTTATTATAAATATACATTTGGACCTCTATATAACGAAGTTGCTAAATCCAGGAAAAAAGTTCGTTATATAGAAAATTCGTTAGATAGAGGTTCATCTCTTAATATACTTTCTATAAACCACATAAAACAAATTTTAAATTCATAAACAATATATATTAAAAAAAGTAATTATTCGCAACTTTTTTAAAAAATTAATTTATGTTTATTTTATATACCTTACCCATAAAAAAAAGAAAGAAAAACTGAAAGAAAAACAAGAAAAAAGAATGTCAAAGTATTTTTAATATTAAGGAAATAATTTTACACTAAAATTAATGAATTTTAAGGACAATTATAATTTAAAGCATACAAGTAACATTAAACATACATTATTTTATAATTAGAACATGGGGACAACTCCACTAAGGGTGAAAGAGGATATCGAAGATGTTTCTAGTGAACTGGGCAATGTGGGTTAAAGGTTGCACTTCTTGGATGAAACGTCCAGAACTCTATTGATCTAGGCGAGTTAGGATCTAATAAAATCAGTTCAAAATTTATGACCACCATAAAATGAGTTAAAGAGAAAATAACTGAATTTTTTTTCAGAAATAGTTTGAAAAAAAGGGAGAACAAAAATTTAATCTAAAAAGAAAAAGTTCGTTATATGCAAAATGCACTTCGCTATACAGAGGTTATTTTACGAAGACAATTGTGAAATGTTCAATGTTCCAGGAAAAGGTTCACTGTACAGAAAAATTCGCAATATAGAGGTTCGTTATATAGAGGCTCGACTGTATATATATACATGCCAATGAATGTGAAATAACCCACATAATATCTCATTGCTGTTTTAAAATATAAGCCTAGACATGTTAAATATGAACCTCATAATACTTTCACGTTATCATTTCCTTGTTAAAATGATACACGCTCATAAATAGTATTTCATTTTATTCATGAGTAAACAAGCTGAATTTCAATCACACAGTGTCACTTTATAAACAAAGTTCCTTTTATGCAGTGACGATGGTTTTCAGAGGAGAACCTTTAACCGAATGATAAACTTAACCCTTGTCAATAGAGAAGTATTAAGGAAAAACTACATTTTGTTAGCTAAGTATCACACCTTTGAGGGAAAAAATCGTTTTTCTCTTTTTAGAAGAGTTAAGTTAGAGAGGTTTCTCCTTTATTTTTGTAATAGCAGTTCTTCACTTATTCATTTGGAATATTAAAAATAACGTAGAGTATTTTTATATTTTTATGGTTTACTATTTTGAATGAATATAAGATAAATTTAACAAATAAGATGTGCCAAAAAGGGATGGAAAACATAAGCAGTACGTTTGCCATTTAAACATTAGTAAAAAAGAAAGAGGTATTTTATGAATGGCTCCGTCGTTGTACTATTTCACATAAATTTACATTTTGTTGTTTGATTCCGATCTTGTGGCTGAAGTAGCTAAGTGGTTAATGTCATGAACTCAATGGAGGGAGTAGTTTATTCGCAATTTTGAGCCCTGAAGCTGTTGAAGATCTACCGTGTAGAGGATCTGATCAACGAAAATATGTAGTGTCTCAAAGTCCTCTCGTTGGAGAGATGCTGAAGTTTTGAGAGTCTGGTGCCAACTCAGATTTTATCTTCGTCACTTGACGACGGTTCAACATTTCGAGGTCCGTTTCCAACAGCCCTTGCGTTGCTTTAGAATGTGAAGTACTTGACTAAGATAATTTCTAATGTAGGTATAGCTAATATATATCTTAAGGTAAGAAATTGCATTACTTGTAATATAAAAACTGTTAAATAGATTCTCCTTATTTTCATATACAGGAATTTTCTTGCAATGCTGCAGATTAATTTAATGCTTAATAAACTTTGCGCACGCTTTAATTTTTTTAGGATTTAATGCGTGTTTTGCTTTGTTCTACAATGTAGTTTTGTAAGTACAGACCTGCAGATGAGAAATATTTCATTTTAATAATAGAAGGCAAATTAAGAAAACACATATACGTATCTGTAAAGAAAATACTATAAGCCAACAATAATTACCTGGTTTATATTTTGATTTTTGCATAATCTGTACCGATATATGTATTGTGTGTGTGTGTGGCTTGCGTGTTCCAAATTTCATGAATCGTGATATTTACTGCATTTTTTTTTCAAAAGTGATCCAATTCCTCCCACGTAGTCTTAGAAATTTTTTGATCCCATGCAGAATTTTAATAGCCTTGTATCATTTTTTTAATTCATTAGGTGTTTATATATTCTGTTTTATCTCCTTTTGTGGTTTTATATGTACTGCATAAGAATCTTCACAATCTAATTTTTCTTCATCAGAATTTGCACTATTTAGATTCACTGCTGATATATATTGTTATTTCACAATTTACATTGAATTTGTACAAATTCAAATTAATTAATTCATGAAATAATTTTTGAGTTATATACGGTATAATTCCTATTTGTGACTATTTTTGAAGCCAGAATTCGAGTAATATTTTCTGAATAAGGTAAAATACAGTATTAACATAAAATAATGCAAATAAAAATGTATAAGGAATATAATTTCAAAACGAGATGAAAAATTAGTCATTTTTAAGAGTGACGCGCGTGTGTCGTAAGTCTTACACCGGAAGTAAAGCTTTAAATGAAGCTGACGAAATACGAGTAATTGAAATTTAATCTTAAAATTCATACCCATCGTTTCAAAGCTAAAGGGAGGTAGTGGATAAATGAATAGTGACGACTTCCACACTGCTTTCTGACACATCAGAAACAGCAGAAAAATAACGTATACATCGTAAATTTGAGAAAATTAATTCTTAGAAAATAATTCGTAGCATGTTTTAGATTATATGTAATAATAGTTTAAAAGCTATAAAACTAATCTATAATAAAATGATATTTTTGATAAAAATATTAAGTTAGTGAATATGGGAGATAAATTTGCACTAAATGCTTAAAGTTTCTTGACTCATCTTGAAAAAGTTATTGATTTTATTTAAACGATTATAACAACGATTTATTTTAGTTCTTGTGGAATTTTATTTCATTAATTTTTTTAATGCAATTGAATTTAGTTTCTTTTAAACGGCACCATATGTGACAAACTAAGTTAAAATGAAGACATTTTCAATACACAATTGAATAATATGAACTAAATTGTCCTACTCGAGTGCGCACACACACATAAATTAGTAGGATTTATTTATTACTAAACTATCATGCTTTTGTTGTATGCATATATTGGTACCTTTCTGTCGAAATTGTATGTTTTAAAATGATACACACTCATGCTTTGTATCTCTAAACGCATAACATAAATATTATTTTTTATAAAATACTTTTTTTAAATTTAGTAATTTATTCTATCGTAATAAAAATAATATTTTTGCGTACATTCAAAACTTTTGTAGGACTTAACTGAACACATCTGTGCATGTGCGCGGTGTTGAATTGATTAATATAAGTATCTAAAAACTGTTTCTTTGAAAATAAGGGAAATAAAATTCTATGTATTTCAATTATTTTTAAAAATTCAATTACTTTGCTGTCACTAATAACTGTGTAAAAATAATTTCCTTGATTGCTTTTGTTTTGATAAATGAGAAAAAATCACTGAAAAAGCTTTTATATTACAGATACAAATTTGTATTACTTTTCCTCGTAATACCACCTCTTAAATCGTGTTCTAAAAAATACAAAACAGATTCTTTGATGCTTCACAAGAAACGATTACCATCTGTCAAAAGAAAAGAGTCAGAAAGCCAGGATTTCAACACGTTTTATTACTTGTTCGAACAATATTAGAATTCAACATAACGCATAGCTATCTTCACATTAATTGGAAATACAATGTGTGAATAACACAATAAAAGGAAATATGTTCTCTAGTCCTACATCCTATATCAGCCACACACACACACACATTTCAATAGAAAATAAGCTATAACTACATCTACATTATGGTAGATTTTTTGCATTTTAGTGTTGAACCCAGACATTAATATATTTTCGCATGAATTACTTTATCAGAAGTTTCTTCTCAGACGTTTTAACATTTTTTTTTTAATTTTTCAATATTACACAAACACAAGTATACATACAAATAGCATTTCAGCAACTAATATTAAATAATTTTATACTCAACTTAGTTACATATGTACAATTATTTGTACATTTTAGAATAGCTTATAATAAAATCAACATTATGAGACTATGGCATATCATTTTATAAAATTGGAAACTACATGCAACTTACAGAAACTACAGAACTTTTACTGTGCTACATGGCAGTCAGGTCACAAAAAAAGTTATAGTTATATGAATAATTAGTTGTCTTAATCTTTTCGTTCAATGATGGTCCTTTGTCACTTATTTTAATGTTATATTTGTTGTGGAATCCAAAAGAGGCCTTGTTCCAAATTATAAAACTCATTATAATTTTTATAAAAAATTCTACTTAAATTATAATTTTAATTGTATTTGATTCTAACTGAGAACTTGAATATTTTCAGCATAATGTCTAATGGACAACGATGATTTTGATTAGTTATCGTAAAAACTAACTTCACTGACAATGCCAGAATCATAATTTTCACATACGTATTTTTAGTTATACTACTTGACCGAAGTTTCGAGGACCAATATGTTATTTGTCACAATCATTCGAGTAGTTCTAGTTGCGAAAGTGAAACACTCGGAAATTTTGACCGTTCCTCTTTATCCTGTGTAAAACATTTTGTTTTAGGAAAAGGCTTATTCTCCAAAAATTCTGCAGATGTTGCAGAAAGGCAAAACTGAAGGGAGATAAATGAGAAAAGATGGTTGAAATGCTTTGATTTTCTTTAAGGCGCTAGAGAAAAGCTATTGATGAAGTATGGATTGCACGTCCGAGTGATAACTAAGAAACAATTTATAGTTCTTAGAGAAAAACAACAGGAAAACAACAATAAAAGCATTGTAAAACTAACGCTTTGTTATAAGGCAAGGTGAAAGTTTCAATGCATTAAACATGAAAGAAATTACTGCTAGAGAAATGGGAGTATACTTTAGATAACATACGCAATATACATAATGTTATCTTATTTAAGAAATCTATATTCTTGTATTTTCGAGAAACAAAAAGAAGATGCTTCATTGACTAGTTTTTATACATTTAAATCTATACGATCTTAATCTTTTTTTTTTATTATTATTGGTAATTATTTATTGGATGTACAGAGGTTATTAATTCCAGCCTTTTTTTATAAACAATTACTGGAGCAGGCGTTAATGTATAACTTTAAGAAGTGGGTTTTTTTACGAACAAACTATTTTCATTAGATTGAAAAATAATAATTCAACAAAACATTTTGCATTTCTCTACTTTTTAGTTTCACGATGCATGTCAAGGTATAATAGATAAAGTTATCTTAACTTATTATTAAACATTTAATCTTACACAAATTGCTTTAACACCTGCAGCAATTCTCGTGACATTTAAAATCAATTTGAACACTTTTGAACTACTAGTGGAATTTTAAGTAAATCTTTTGCATAGTTAAAAATTAAATGAGGAATTATTTTCTTAAGAGAAATAAATACTTGATTTTAAAATTCATTAAATCAAATTAGAATTTATTTCCAATTAATGTGTTATATTTTTATCTAAATGTTATCACTCGCCTTGATTTAACGCATCTTAATACAAATAGTCTAATCCTGATCAATTTGATAGAATGTGTAATGAAAACATTGTTAATTCAAATTTTTTTTACAAAACACAATAAAAAATATGAAATGCGAGTTACTCAACGGGAACTTAAATCATAGGAAAATTACAAGTGAAATACATAAGTGAATCAGATAACATAGAAAAGATTTAAAAACAAAGATATGATCTGTCGAGTAAAATTCGAATCAAATTATTGAGACACTACACAAAAAAATTCTGACTAAAATATTTAAGACATCAAAATAGTACAATGTGTTGTTTCGAAAACTTAATTTATTGAATCTATTATATAATGTTATAAAGTTTTATTTTAATTTTCAACGTAAGAGCTTGACTGACATTTTAGTTTTATGGAATAATCATGTGTACTTTTGAAGTAAACTGTGAATAGATTAGTTTACATAAACTAATTTGGCTGTTTAAATATCTAAAATCATAAAAAATTCAAAATAGCAGAAATTCTACATCGTTTGGGATAAGTTTATGCCGTATAAACCTTGCTCCAACAATAATACAGTTATAGGACAACATATGATTTTATGCAGAGCAAAAATGACCCTGTAATGTGTCCCGATACTTTAAATACTCAGTTAATTACACGTTTCCATCAATAAGTGTATATATTTCAAGCTGATACATTTAAAGAAATGATCTTTAAACTGTGTTTCATGGAATTATTAGGTTCCATGGAGCATAACCCAAAGGTTCCACGAAACAAAATAAAAACCGAAAAGAAAATTATAAATGAGTTATAGTTTTCTGTGAAGTTTATTTGAGCACGAGTGTATATATAATTGTGATTTTGGCTGATATACTTACAACTTTAATTGAATTTATTATAATATAAAATATGTTTATAAATAACAACAGCAGTCCATTCAAGCTCTAAGATACCTGTAAATCCAAAGGCTTGCCAATGAAGGATGGATAACAACTAATTGGCATTTCCACTAATTAGACGTTAAAATCTAAATTTGAACAGGAATATACCATAAATTTTTGGTTGCAAATTCATGCAGGATGCACAAGTTTCTCACACATCTAAAAATTTTAATGTTATTCGGAAAAACTCATTTTAGTTAAAAATGAATAAAATTTCTTAATATTATATTGATTTTTAGTAACAAACATAATACTTTTCATTAATTGTCTTTACGTAAAGTGTGTATAACATGTTAATATTCTTTAAATATTTTTAAGACATAGTTCTTCAAAAAAAGAGAGAAAGGAATGGAGATTCCTAAAAACATTATATAATTTTTAGTGTTCTATGAATCGAAAAAGTTTGAAATAACTGCTTTAAAGTAATCTTTCTGGTTAATATTCCTCCTTGATTGAACAAATGATGACACCCATACAATGGCGCACACAAAGGGGGGGTCCAGACCCCCAAAGCCCTTGATTTTTTTCCGATTGGTTATAATTCTAAGTATATACTGCATCAAATCTAATTAAATATTTGTTATTAATGATTAATTTTATTAATTAATGCTAATTATTTATTCAATAATTAGTTTTTTACTATGTTTTATTCCTGAA
>BMAV01003997.1:90765-106613 GCA_019973955.1 Trichonephila inaurata madagascariensis
CACAGTATGCGTACGTCTATGTGACAAATCGTGACACAGGGAAGTGAATCGCGCAACTTTTAATCGGTAGTTAAAGGGTTAAAATAAGAGTGTATGGTAACCACACACCTTGTTGTCTTAGATAATTCAAAGTTTCTCTAAATTATGACCAACTATAAATTGTTTAGTATTATATTTTGTGTTATAGATATAACCTTGAATTATACTATGAACTATCTTTCGGACACCACTATATTTTAGTTCAACTTTACTTCTAAAAATATGCATGGCCGATATATTCAGACTTTAATTCGGCAATAATGGTTTAATGTTCGCATATGAGAAATTTCCTTGTATTGCTTAATTTCTTTGTCATGGTACAATTTTTTAGCATTTACAATCATTAAAAAAGTGCGTGTTTTAAACTTTTTTCGGATTTGAAATAATTTAAGGTATTGACTCTTAAATATACACTGAACTCATGAAATTATAATTCAGGAAAATCGTAAATTACATACAAATTATATGTATCGTTTGAAGACTGCTTACAAAATGATACGGAAATCGAAAATGTCAAAGTTCGATACAATATTTAAAGTATTCGAATAATGAAGTAAATAATAGTAAAGCGAATTTATTCTGGTTCGAAGATATTTCAAGACGAAATGGAAGTGATTATTAGAATACACGCATCTTAGAAGAATCACTTATAATGAGCAGTGTTATAACTCGTATTTTTCTCTGAATCAAAATATTTCTCTATCCCTCTTTCTCTCTTATACACACAAATATGCACATACATTAAAAGGATTCCTAACTCCTAAACATTATAAAACATTCAACTACAATCGGAAATACCTAAGTATTATAATCACAGAAATAATGCCACTGAATACATTTCCTATTTAATACTATCTCTTTATATATATATTAAAATTAAAAAAAATATATAATTTCTGATTAATTTAAAATACCAAAAATTTTATAGGAAAAGAAATAAGAAACAGTTTTAGAATTTATATTTGTATCTTTGAAATCCGTATATGTTCTTTTTCAAAATGTTTTAAAGTGAATCTGAAGCATTTATGAAGTTTTCTATTAGAGCAAATTCAATCGTTTACTATACATTAAAAGTTGGTTTATTATATACTGGAAACACATGAATTAATTTATGATTGAGAGAGAAGTGTAAGAAATTACAACACATTCATTACATATTTGGGGGATACTCATGTGATTTATGAGGAATTTTACAGATGATAGAAAGGTGGAATTCATATAAATTTTCTCTGCTATATTTTAATTAAATTGTTAACACCTTACTTAATCTTGCTGATAAATTATTTCCACTCGCGTGCATAATTTCATCAATTAATAAGTGAAACCTGAACATTCATTCCCTTAACTTATTGAAAGGTGAGTTCCTGCATGATGAATTACTGTAATAAATTCTGGAGAAGTACTTGGAAAACAATTTAATGAAGTGTATTAAGCTGGCTTACGCAACTGTTGCGGAAGCAATTGAAAATTATTCAAGAAATTATTAAATTTAAATGCTACAGTTAGAATTTCGCAAATGATTGTAATATAGTATACAAAACACACAACTATAATATAATTATATAATTAAAATTATTCTAACAATCTCCACTTTTACAGTTCCAAAAGTCTTATAATATCGATTGATGGACTCAAAATAAGTAAATAACCTCTACAATTTTAAAGAACCCTTCAGTTTCTTTTCTGGACTTTTACGTAGGTGTACTTTTTGTAATAAACAGGTTTTAAGAAAGTTTTATAATGGTATTCAATTTACTTAAAGTTTATTTTAAAGTAAATATTCAAATGATAACTTTAAGAAAAAATTATACTTATTTTCAAATCTTTGGCAACGTTCATCGATTTTATAATCAACATGCACAAGTAAAATGTAATACTTACAATTACCGATATTACGAGGGGAAGTCAAAAAGTAAATGGACTTTTACAATTCTTTTTCCAAGGTTTAAAAACAGTGCTAATATCCAGCACTGAATAAAGACTAGTCGCGTAAACACTTCTATACAAAGTGTCACTCATCTTCCTTTGTAGTCGTTGAGTGTAGCAGATAATTCAAGATGGTAAATCTATAGTCGATGGGCACTAAGGATGAAATGAAAGCAGTGATTCGCTTTTTGCTTTCCAGAAGGTGTACAACCTTCTCTGGATACTAGCCATCCCATCCATCACTACACCCACAACGACGTTCACAATGTCCTCAGTTGTCGACGTTGGTGGTCCCAATCTTTTGTCGTCACATAAAGGATTTCTTACCTGTTTTAAGGTATCCGACTACGTTCGGAACCGTGATTTTAAAAAAGCGTATAAATTGATACTTTCCGTGATATTTAGTGTCACTTAGATTAGAATACATGTATAAAATTGTTTTAAGGACATTTTGACAAAAAAAAAAAAATTATTTAAATACAAGGTTTTGGCAAAAAATTAACTTAGAATAACATTTATTCAAACTGTTCTCCTTTTATAAAAAAATGATTCTAAAATAATAATATTTTGTGTGTGTGCTTATGTAAAGACTTCTCCAGAGAGTCTGAACTATTTTTTTTAAAAACAAATTCACATTATTTTCTGAGTTACCCCCAATTTAAATAATTTTTAGCATTTTTTTCTTAAAATTTCTCCCCTTGGGTGTCGTAAAACATGTATAAACCCACTTCTAAGTTATATATTTCAAAAATTCTAGTTGTGCCTCTGTACAGAGATCTGAGCTATATACAGGTGACATATTATTATAATAGAAGTATTTTTCAAAAAAGGAGAATATTTTGAAAATGGGTCATTCTATGTTAATTTTTTTTGTCAAAATATTGTACTTAAATATTTTTTTTTGTAATAATATTCTTAAAACAGTTTTATATACATTTTCTAATCTATATAAGTGACACGATATATCATAAATATTATCTATTTACACGCTTTTGCAAAATCATGGTTCCGAACGTAGTGGGATACCTTAAGCGTTCTGTCATTCGTAGGTCTTATTTTGCTATAAACTGCAGTCCATATACTGCGTTTGCATGTGACAAATAATTTTTGCAGGTTTCACTCCTTTCCTCTTTGGGGCAGATAGACAGTGGAGCTGCCATCTACAGCGGTCTGCTACAAACCAACGACTACGAGACAAGACGACATGCTATATAAAAGTGTTGTCGAATACCACTCATTTAGATCAAGATACTAGCACTATTGTCACACCTTGGAAACAGAAATTGCTATAAAAGTACCTTTACCCCTTTTGACTTCTCCTCACAAAATGTGAATTAATTGTATTCCCAATATTTCAGATATTTCGCTATTTTTCTCATAGGTGAGGATAACAGTAATTTTCTTGGTTAACAGCTACAGATATTGCATTCATTAGTAACTAAAAGTGGGGTTCAAGTCTTGGTGCTACTGAAAACCCGACGTGAAGGAGGAGTCGATGTAAGTTAAATATGTCGTTGCTAAATTTCCTCCCGTAGGTGTGGTGTGGTAGTTAGAAGAGGGATGCCAGATCTGGTAACATCCTCGTCATTTGACCGAAGCTCAAAATTATGAGGTTCCTAGCCAATAGCGCTCGTCTTGTTACTAATGCCAACTGCCTGACGAAGTCAGATCGAGTCCCGCTAAATTCATCGTGGCTAAGGGCTAGAAATTTTTTACGCCTGTCGTTAGCCATAGCTTTGATCACCATTCAGGTGACAGTACGATTTTGCTCGGTTCTATCCCAATTTAATGGGAGAAAACCCTGGGGGTGGTCAGGGACATCCCACCTCTCTTCGCCTTCCACCAACTACACGAGAGGACTGGCGGCTTGACGGCTATTTAAAGTACCCCCATGCCGCAAAGGCACTATAGATTTACAAACATCCAGGTCATCTCCGGGATTCGAACCCAGTACCTACGACACCGCAGTCAGCATCCCTAACCACTATACCGGTTGGGTGACCATAGCACTCGTGCACGACTTTAATAGAACTCTCATACTCACTCACTAAGAACTATATTTTGAAAATTATCTGTTCTGTCACACATAGTATAATAAACTTAGAAAACACCACATTCCCTAAATAACTTTCAAATAAGTTTTTTTGTAGAAAAAAAAGATTACAGTTTTAAAAAAAAATAAAAAAATACCCTTTTATAGTTTATCGAACTAAATTGTAACTTAATATTTTAGTAGGAATTAGTCTCCAGATGTGTGAGATGGGATTTGAAAATGGAAAATTGTTAGTCCTGATGATCCTGATCAGGATAATGTAACAAAATTATTTAATTATTGCATTTTCATCGATCCTGGACAAGTGAGTAAAATTTCGAATTAATCTGACCGTGGGTAAAAAGTGAGTTCAAAGAGTCCGTTACATAAAAGTGAAACTTATAAAAAGGTATTAAAGAACTTATCTCTGCGAATGTTTATGATTAAAAAGAAAAAAAAATATATTTTGTTAAAATTCAATGTAAATCTTTAAATGCGATGACATAATGAATATATATCCTGCTACACTGGTTTAGAGAAGTAAGAAAATGATGGGTTTTCTATCTTAGGAAAATATCAAGACTTGTCATGGTGTTAAATCTTTAAATTGACATTAAAAATGAAGAAAATTGTTGCATTTTAAATAACAGAGTAAAATGTATGTATCAGTCATAAATATAATAACGATTTAAAATCAATTTATCCTAGGTTTCTTTAATATATTGGTAAAAAATACAAAATAAAGATGTTCATATTGAGCTGAAATTTGAAATTATTCTTTATGTTGAAAGTCAAGCAATCATTTAAATAATATCTCATGCTTAAGAAAAAGTACATTCTTAAAATAATTCTTGTAATCTGGGTTTATTTTACAATGATGCCTTTGTACATAAAATGGTTAGGTCAGTGTTTCTCAAACTTTCAATACTTGCGACCCAATATTCAATTAAAATTTTCATCGCGCCCCCTTCATACAATAACAATGTATTAAGTTTAATAATACTATATGTTGATGCTAAACCTACAATACGACTGTAACCTCTTTAGTGCCGCCGGCGTATATAAATGCCTTGTTCACCCGGTGCGTTATTTGCCCTGGACGTATATATACGTCTTGCCGAAGTACAATAATTTTTCAGAACTGCTATCCATAAAAAAATTATTCCAAAGGCATTTGGAATGCAATAAAAGGACCTTGACAGTGTTTGTCAAAGATTTACTTATTTCAGTGGATTTGCTCATTAACTCCTTTTCTACCCCCTCCCCCCGCAATACACCACATATGTTCGCTGACGTGTTAACCGTTGGCATTGGGGAGCGATTCTCGCAATTTTTAATCGGCATTTTGGAAACTAATATTAAACCGTACAAATTATTAGGATCAGTGTTAATTATTGCATGACATTTATATGACAAGGCCATGGGGTTACTGATAATTATTAAACTTATTCTTAACTTAGTATTGTTGAAAGTTAATCATAAAGTACATTGCGCAGTAACATATATTTATAAGTGTATTATATTAGGGTAAATGCGCATTTTATTTTTATTTGTCAGAATGTATTTATTTGTTTACTTTCAGTAAATTAATAATTTTTAAAAATAATCTTTTGTTCTCGACTTTTCAATTGGCTCGCGCCCCCTCGTAGAGTTATCACGCCCCCTTAGGGGGGCGAGGCCCACAGTTTGAGAAACACTCGGTTAGGTGTCTAAAATATCTAACTTTTCTACTCATAGAAAACTAAATTATAAAGTTTTGCTTAAGTTACAGAATTATGGAATAATATAATGCTAATTTTATAATTCTTCTATACTGAATTATAGAATTTTATTAAGATATTTACTTAAAATACAAATAAAAAGGTTCATGGTGTGATAAAAACCATATCTTAATGGAAGAAGCAAAATAATATTAGTAGCAAATTAATACATAATAATGTACATAATAATTAAACATAAAATAATAATAATAATTCTAAGCACACTAGTGTCTAAAAGTTAAAAAAGCAGACAAACTGTAAAAATTGATGGTTAGAAAATAGGAAAACATCAAATTGCAATTATATGTTATATTATTGAGAACTAATGATGATGTTTAAACAAGAGTTTTTGTCAGTGAGGTAATATAATAATGTGAGAAGTTATTGGAAATGTTGCAACTTTGCGAATATATATTCGAAACTTAAAATTTAAATATATTGATTATCGATCAAGAAGACAAAGGCTTTTAAAAGGCATTGTATTAGGATGAGGACAATCATAGTCAAGAATATCTTTTGTCATAATTGTTGTACAGAACATACATTCTAAACTGTGGAAACTGTATCAAACTGAAAGAAAAATTCATAGACACGTTGTAACAGGTTGAATGAGGAAACAACACCTGAATAAAACCAATTTTCTCACCACTGGTCGATATGTACCAGAGAGTTATTTTAGGTTGTAACCTGGGAAATACTCATTTCCAGACAAAAGGTTTATAGAGGAATCCCGCTTAGTGGCTGGCGTATCATGGGTGTCTAGGGGTGTGCTAGCCATTCCCTTGCAGCAATAAATAAATAAAAATATAGACCGTTTGAGACGGAATTAGATATATCGGAATTCGACAGAGAGTCAGTGCAGAGATATGATAACCTTCAATGAATCAGAATTCAGTTTACTGAATGTTTTTCTATGTAGGGCAGAGTTTTTGAAACTTTAGGGTTTACCTCCTAGAAGGGAATGATGACTCTACGAGGGGGCACGAGCATATTGAAAAGTCGAAAATAAAAGGTTATTTAAAAAAAAGTTTCACATCAAAAATTATGAATTTTATGAAAGTATAAAAACAAAATACATTCTGACATAATAAGAAATAGATGCATATTTACACTGATATAATACGCTTATAAATGTATCAGTACTACACAATGTATTTAATAATTAATTTAACAGTTCTAAGCTAACATGTTTAAGAATTGTCATTGAGATCACATGAGCTTGTCATATATAAAAATATGTGCCAAAATTAACTCATATCTTGACAATTTGTACGGTTTATACTTAATCCCTTACCTTTCCTTTAAAAGATACATGATTCACTTCCCAATACCACCGTTTTCCACTTAGGCGTGCACACGTGATGCATTGGGGTAGGAGAAAAGGCAAAAATAAGAAAATCCTCTGAAACAAGTAAATCCTTCACAAACACTTTCAATGTCTTTTTATTGCATTCCAAAGCCTTTGGAATAATTTTATAAACCGCATTGCACAGAAAAGATCGTACTTCGAAAAAGAGTGGGCATACGTCTGGGAAAATTAACGCATTGGCTGAGTGAGACGTTTAAATACACCAGTGGCTCTTAAGATGTTCAAGTCGTATTGTAGCTTTAGCGTCAAAGTATAGTATTATTGAATTCAACACATTGTTGTATGTACGGGAGGAGTCATGAAAATTATGGTTGAATATTGGGTCGCAAATATTGAGTTTAAGAATGACTGACATAGGGTGATCTGGAGAGAACTTGATAATGTTTACACCCTTATAATGTTGTAAAATGAGCTCAGCATCGTGGCGGTAGTTTCTTGAGGAGCGGATCTCTTTGTTTTGATAGGAGGACCTATTAATGGAACAGGGTACAAAAGTGTCATTCCAGATCTTCATAATTGACTCTTTTTGAGATGCTATAGGCTCAATGTTTTCATCCATGTTCTGCAGTACAATGGTGCACCATTCTCAACTAGTGGAGTAATATCCTAAAGAAGAATATATCAAGTATATAAAAGGGCCATCAATACCCCTAGTTTGAATACAATTGAGTCTTTTTGGGTTGTACTTAAGTGAAAGTTCTCGACTCGTTCAATTCCAACAATAGGTAATGCTGAGTTCAAAACCCTTCCTTTGTAGAAATGATAGTATGTGTCACATCAATGAATCAAAGTTCTCATTCATATTACAAAAAATTCATAGTAAGTTTTTGTATTGTGACAAGAGGTCATCACACTCCCTAATAATGAACTGAAATAACAAAGTATGTTCTTGATTTATTTCAATGTTATGCATATAATTGTTTTAATAAACCAACCAGTAAATTTACATTTGGGTGTTCTTCAGCAGCTTAATTTATTTATAATATTATTTGTGCTAAGTTTCTTATTTAAAGATATAACCATTATTCCTAATTATTGGACATTCCTATATTAACAAGCTTTATTTTAATTTTGGAATCGCAAAATAAGAAATCAGTGAATGTATTTGGGGTTTATTGTAACCCCACTACTATAAGGTAGCATTACAAAAGTAAATTTTGTGAATAATGAATTAGTCTTAATTATTGATTGATGGCTATTAACTAAAAATATGAATTATTAGATTCAAAAAATACCGAATAAGTAATGTTAGGTTTTTCTGTTTGAAAGGACTACACATGCTAAAATATCTCTTTTTAAGGGAATGATCTATATTTGTAGAAATGTTAAAAATATATTTATCATAAACAAAAATCATTCCGTTAACTGTGACTTAAACAACTTTGGTTGTATGAATGGAAAAAAAAATTATAAGGGGTGTAAAATTGAGTTTTCCTTTATTAGTAAAAATTTCAGGATTGAGTTTTACTCTTAAGCATAAAATGTATTTAATTACAATGAAAGTTCGTAGTAATTAAGCACTGCAGAAAATAATGAACTCTTCATTCTGCTGAGTTGGAGATTATTTACGAGTTTTTTTGTTTTTTTTCTGGAGAAAAGTTTTCAGACTTAAGTCGTAAAATTAACTTCAGAGCAAATTTGGAAAAATTTAGTCGTTAAGATTTTATTTCCTTAAAAAGAGTCTAGACACTAGAAAATATATTAAAATTCTTGCTTTGTTTGGCTTTCTTTAATGAAGCATTCTTACTTTTTACAGATCCCAAACAAATTTATGTATATATATATATACATATACATATATATATATAAATCGTAATTTCGCTGTACAGAAAAGGAATCATGTAGAAGTAAAAAAAAATTAAAATATACAATAGTTTTGGCTATTTTATTTATCTCTAATAAAGAATTATTGAAAACCATCATAATTTGCGCTTTATTAAAATTTTAGCACACCTTTAAATATTCAAAAAAACTGGTATTATTATAAATAAATATAGATTGTGTGTGTTTCATTGTAGTTTTCACACAAAATATTAATTAAAATATGTTAATTGCAGTTAAATTATAAATATTAAGGTAAACAAATGGTATATATATATATAGTACAAACAATATACTCTGATTCATTGATAATAACAAAATTAAAATAGTTTCAACTCTATGAATATTCAAAATATAAAATCAATATCTCTTAGCTTAATAATTTTTTTCTTTTTGAATTCATAAAATCTTTGTTTAAAAAATTCTAATAAACATACGTTTTATAAGTTTAAAACTACTTCTGTGCAAAAAAAGCAATGTTTAATAATTTCTTCAAATCCAACTTTTAAATCAAGATTCCTCTAATATCTTTAACGAGATTTTCGATTAAAATGTATTTCGACAAAAAGAAAATGCAGCGCATCGATTTTAAGGAGAAAATTATCATTTAACCGAAATTCTGTTTCACATCATCCAACAAGTTTCAAATTACTGATGCATATTTTTTTTCGTCTTAGGAGTAACATATTCCTACTCCTTTTTTTATTTTTTTAGCATAGGTCTATTTTAGGAAAAAAATACTTTGAATGCAAGGAATAAAAGGCTTTAATTCAACGGTGACCGTTAACAACAGTAGCTCTTCTATATTATCATACGAAACACCATTGTAATGTAAAATTAGTTTTTGAAATACGAAAGAGAAACATACTTGAAATACTTACATATTCAAAACACATGTATATATATATATATATATATAAGTTTTTTTCAGAAATAAAGATTTATACAACAATACATGTCATTCCATTCAAAAGCGTCAAGTATGATTAAAAGCATCATTTCTAATTATCAACGTGACCAGTAACGAGAATGGAGTTACCATAACATTGATTAGAATTGAATTTATTCAATCAAAATGTCATTATTAACTCGATTACTTGTTTGAATAATAGAGGTTTTATGTTCAAAATGTTTTTAAAATATACTTATCAAAGCTAAGAAAAATTTTGAAATTTGTTGTAAAATCATCAAACATTGCTAAAACGTATTAAATTTGTTGAACATACGTACTGATCAACGTCTTAAATCAATTATGTGTGGTATTTACTCAAAGTTAATGAGGAAGAATGCATGAACGAAACAGCGTTTCAGGTCAACTAAGGCTCGGCACACAAGAAAGGATATTGTTGTCAGGAATACGTTCATGTAATCATCACCAATGTCATTTATAGCGGAATATTCTCATGGTATTGATCGTATGTTTTGAATAGCAGGTGATATCATTGGAGATCTTTGGAAGACGAATAACTAATTAGTAAGTTGTTTCCTACGTTCCTCATGCTTAACAACAATTTCATTAACATTGATATGTTCATATTAATAACAATTCTGTGAATGTGATTATTATTAAACTGATATAAGATTCTGAACTGTTCAGATAGGTATTCTTGAATTGTGAGACAAGGGAACTACTTCCAATGCTTTTCTGGCATTCATGTGATTTTATCAACAATATTAATCTATTTCACACAAGAAACAATTCTCTCAATAAACTATTTGACTGTTCCCCGAATAGATATTGGTTCTAATTATTTTAATAAACATTGTAATAATTATATATTTATTGAAGAAAGAAGAAAACGTTTCAACACATCGGTATAATGCACCTACAATTTTTAACAAATCAAAAGCAGAGTAATTATCCGAAAGGAATTTCGGTCATTTGGATCGACTGTATGTTAATTTCTACTGCACCGAAAATGCACCATAGGAATTGTAAGACTTAAGATTAAGATGATAGTTTGAAAGCCTCTTGGAAACACACATAAATTATTACTAAGGGAAACTGTGTTTATGACTTCATAATTATTCATCCTTAAAAAGTAAACATTTGACTTATAAATATTACGGATGGAGAGCTATGGAGCGAATTCCTGTTTCATATTGTTTTCTTTTGCTTTTTCAATATGTTAAAACTGAAGATTCAAATGATCAATTAAATAAACGTATGAAAAAAAAATGAAATTCAAGCCGTACCCTTCTAAGGGACTCTGATCCTATTTGTTCAAATGTTTCCAAATCGCCGGTAGTGTTAAATTTTGGTTGAGGGGAGCTAAGCTGCTCAGCAGACTGGTCTGTCAAGCCAATTCATAAGAGCACATTTTGAATATGTGCATTGTCTGGAAATTGTTCTTGTTTGCTCTTGCCTTTTGTTTTTACAGATGCATCACAAAATCATCTTATGCATGTGTATTAAAATCAAGTTTGTCGTTGTAAATTTTGGTTGAGATTCTTACTGAGTCATTTCATTAATGTGCAACATAAATCTGTTCGTAGCTATGCATTGTCTTAAAAATGTTCTTAAGGACTACTTTGGCAGGAAAAAGTCATTTCAATTTTGAAAGTAAAACGAAGAAATAATTTAAATCACTTAATATTTCTCGTGAAACTTTTCTTCAATCAGAATAATTCAATAAAAATATTGCGGGTCTTGTATAAAATTTTATGTCTTAGGCAATCATTTAAAATTGTTTTAGATATTTCTTTTAAATTAAAGCTGGAATTCTCTTTTAATGGACTTACTTCCTGCATAAGAGTAGTATTCCTCAACTAACACTTTTATTCTCTAGAAGTTTCTAACCGAAGTAGTTTAAAATGTTCTTTAACGCATGTTGGCAACAAAAAACGTTTTTACGGTTCAGTTGATTCAATTTAATTTGTTTCAAAATGCTGAAGCGAATCATTCTGATGCAGTTGCGCCGCTCGTTTTACAATTCTTAAAGTCCCAAATGACATCCCCTTAGACTTCCATTTACAGAGGTCGACAACCGCTTTTTTTTTGAAGAACGAAACAAAACTTAACTTTGTAATATCATTTTATTTTTCCCACAGATTGTATTTTAATAAGTGCTGTTAATAGAAACATACACATGTTTTTAAGATAAATTGGTTAATAAGACTAATTTAAAATACTGATTTATATGTTACTTTCGTAAAAATCCAGGCATTAACACTTGATCAAAAATATTCAACTCTAATTCAAAACTGGATACTGTATTTATGTTTCTCTGTCTACAATTTCAAATAATAGATTGACCCCAAACAGATATTACAAGTGTATCATAATTGTAAAAATATACAAATATATTGGGGAAAGTAAACAAAATGTTTGTTTGTTTTTAAAATTTTAATTTAAAAAAAACAAACATTTTTTTTACAATTGAAAATTATTTTTTTTATTCATTTATTTTTTTGAATTCTTAGAATAACATCAACATAAAAATCTTCACAATGCCATGTCAATTGTTTCATGTAATGTTTACATACAAAATATGTAGAAAATAATATTTTGATTTAAAATTGTCAAGCATTCATTTCCACCAAAATATTTGCAAATCTCAAAACCGGTTTGTGTTTTTCCCTCAGTAATCTTATATTCAGAAATGCAGCTCTGTCTATCTATTTATCTATCTGTCTATCTATTTCTGTCTCTCTCTCTCTCTCTCTCTCTCTCTATATATATATATATATATATATATATATATGCACTATAATATGTAAAACTGAGTTTGTTGAAATTTCGTAAAATACAAGAAATTCATACTAAAGAAGCACACTGATGAAGCCACATAATTAAACATATAAGATATGTACGCAAAAAAATAGAGTCGAAAAAGCCATATTGACGTATTGATGTTGGTATAAATGACTTCTCTAGCAGGAGGAAAGCAACAAAAAAGTATTTCAGTTAGATGCATAACCTCCCTTAAGTACAATGAATTCGTCTCACCGTCTTCTCATATTCAACGCATTTCGTTCGGGCCTTTCTTGAGGTAAGAGTTCTTATTCCTTGCTGAGCCTTCGCATGAGTTATCTGTTTTTCTATGTAGAGTACGATCATTTCACCCATATTGATAGCAATATAAATCACAATAGATCGTTGAAAAGTCAATTCTTTGGGTTTCTTCCCTTTCTGAAAGTTACTGAACAGTTAGAAATCTCTGTGGCTGTGAGTTGTTGGTCATCAAAACTATGTTTGGGTTAATGGCACTCCTGTGAAGAGACATGTGGAGGAAGATAACGTAGCGACTGTAAATTTTCCTTTAAATAAAGCTTTGTGAAAAAATGGAACTCAAGCCATCCTTTCATCATAGTTTGACGCTCAAACATGACAAAGCCACCTTAACAGTCTCGGTCTATATTAGTGGGTTGACAACATGTGCCATCCTTGCAACATCAACTAAAGCACACTGATGTCTAAAATTAAGGTCACAAAACATAAAATCTGTGAAAACTGATTAGCTTTTTACTATGTTACCACGAAATTTGACAGAGAGACATATTACAATGGCAGAAGAGGAATATGGCAACATAACAATATCGAAAATATTTTAATTGTGAATTATTATGTAAGTCATATTAAAAAGTAAGAATTCATGAATCAGAGATGACGCATTTAACTTGACAAATGCTTGTCTAATTTAGTGTGTGACGACTGTGAATAGCTATACAAGCCACAAAAGGAGCTGCCGTACTGTTTAATATGGTGTCAATAAGTATTTGTGGCAACAAAGCCCATTTTTCCAAAAGAAAGACTTTTCATTCCTGAGGGTTCATGAATATATACGCTGAGAAACGGATTTTCCAAGACCATCCCAAACATATTAAAAAAAACTGTGATTCGGAGATCTCGGAGGTCATTTTATACGACGAATATCCGCACCTGCAAGAAATTCATGAACAATGTGAGTTCTGTGTGACCTTTCATTATCGTCCATAAAAATGTAGCTCAGGCCCATAGCACATAGAAAAATCTCACATAGACTTCCAGAATTTCATACCTATAGCGTTGTAAGTTGATAGTGCCCTCTTCAAATACGTAGAGTTTTGTGCGACTGACCAGCATTATAGCACACTTATATATATATTTATATATATGCAAGATATCGGGCTCAATTGAAATCTTACCCATTGTATATTACAGAAAAGGTTAAATTGTGATATCTTTAAAAGACTCTTACTCTACATATGCAATGAAGTGTCAAATGGAAAGTAATAAAAATCTTCGAGAATTTTTAAGTCATTGCATAAATCATTAGTCAATAGTTTTCGTCAGCTCAAAAACCAATCATTATAACATTTTACATCCATTTTATCCAAAATATTACAAGAGCTATTTTCCAAAGAAGAAGTATTTCTAGTATTTAGAAGTATTTCAAAAACTCGTTAAAATTCCCTTTAATAATTAACTTTTCACATGAAATAAACTTTTTATATAAAATATTTTTCAATTATGATCCGTATGTACATTGAATTGCCTAAAGTCGTGAGATAGCAATATGCAAGTACGCATATGGCAGTAGCAACATGTTACGAAACGCATAGGAAGGCAATGCCGGTCACTCATTTGTAATGAAAAGATTCATGTGAAAAGTTTTATGGCGTAGTCAAATGTAAGGAGTCATTCATACAGGGAAATTTTTTTTCGGAAATTCTATGATAATTCAACATTTTTTGATCAGTGTCAAGAGTGTGATTTGAATATATAATTACAGGCATTACCTCCGGATATACCTCCGTTGTATATATATATATACACCGGAAAGTTCTCACACTGGCGTGATGGAAGTTAATAAAGTAGGGTCCCGATTCATGTGTCATCCTTGCCCCTTAACTACGGTTCAAAGTTACAGTACAGTCAAAAATAGTCTTTATGTATCTTTAACTGAGACGTTAATAAAAAAAAAGTCACTTACATATCTGTGCATTACAGTTCCGTATTTCATTTATCTTAAAGTGAATGATTCAATCTTTTATTTAGAAGCTAAGATTTAAATAGGCGAAATATGCAACATGTGCAATTTAAGGCTTATTTCGGATTCTAATAAATCTTTGGTACATGTGCAGAAATGGAGCTCCAGGTCTTCTAGCTTCGAGAAAGAATAAAATGCTATATTTTTTCTTGAGAAAACGAAACAATAAAATTTTAATTTTGCTGAAATATAAATAAATATTAACAGTTTTTTTTAAAAAAAAATTGAAAGCTCTTTATTTTTCATTTATGTGTCTGAAACTTCTGAAACTGTCAAAATAAGGTCAAGGAAATTTTTTCAAGAAATGCTCAAACTTCAGTTAACAGACTTTATAATGGATTTTGGAGGAAGTTTGTTCAAATCCCAGTAGAATTAAAAACCGCCAGAAGTGAAAAATTCAATCAAAATACCAATACAACATATTTTTTTCCCTTCACTAAGTTTAAGGCAACTATTCTTATCTGTAATAGCCGATATTTCACAATGAAGTGTGGTTTTTAAGCTGAGGTTTCTGAGCTGAGAAGTACCTGATGCTAGATATTTTTAGATTCTTTCAGTGGAATATAGTCAGTCGTTTTGATAACAATATAATATTAACGCGCTTCTTTATTGAAAATAAGTCGGATAATGTCCCTCGAGTTTTATATTTCCTTACTTATTTAATTATATTTTGAAAAAGGTTGAATATATTTATTTTGAATAAGAGAAAACATTGTCTTTGAATATGAAAGAATTTTGTACACATAATTTCCTCCGATAAAATTATATATATGTATCACAGTTAACGAATATTGACTGAATATGTAATAACTTACCTAGAATAATAAAAAGCTGTAATGGCCCTCAAAGGAAAAAAAAAGGTTTACATAAATTATAGAACACACGTTATACGTGAAAAAAAGGTTTAAATCTTGTAAACAGGTGTAATG
>BMAV01003997.1:107013-157266 GCA_019973955.1 Trichonephila inaurata madagascariensis
TTTTTTTTTCTCTTAAGATTATAAATTATTTTTGAAGCTTAAACTATGCTCAGTATTCAATCTTAAAAATTTTGTTAATTTATTTAATAGAATTAAAAATGTATCTATTTTTTATGGAAGTATGTAACTTTTACATGTCAATAGACTGCTGAAGTTTATAAAGCATATGTTCTATACACTTTAAAAAGTGCAAACAAATATCTTTAATTGAATACAAAAATAAAAAAAAAAATTAAACATAATTTATTAATTTTTAAAAGGCATTGTTTTCCAGGTCTGTGATAATTATGCTAATGATTAAACAAAAATATATTGGAAGAGGAAGTTGAGCAACCATTATTTACAGTGAAAAATGTCAAAGATATTAGCTAAAAATGAAAATTTGTTGGAACTTATTACGCTGGATAGAAACTATGAAAAAACTGTGTATCCCGTTACCTAAAATATTATTTTAATGTAATATTAATATCAACTCATAAAATGTTGATAATGTTTATAACTAAAGTTACAAATCATAAAATCAAGTTTAAAAGATTACTTTCTTGGTTAGTGTGTTAAAATTGTTTGTAATCTGTTCAACTTAGACTATTTCTTTAAAATTTAATGATGTTGACAGATAGGCTTTATTAAATATTTAATACTTTTTACATACATTAAATTACAGTATATATGATGCAAATATACAGCTTAATATATGTTATAAGAAAATATGCACTTCAAAATTTAAAAAAAAAATTCAAGTGTTATCTTTTTGAGTCAAAGTTTTAAGTGGATTTAAAGCAATTCTGAAAGTATATGGAGTTTATTAAACACCAATTGAATTAAAATAACTTCTGATATTGTCCTGGATGAAAAACCTAAAAACGAAGAAACATATGATTTCAGAATGAAAGAATGAAATGCTTTTTGGTGTATTTTATGGGAAAAAGTGTTTCACATAGAGAAAATTGATGAGTGTAATTCATACATTTTAAAATTCAAAATCAAAATTCTATATTATCGCCAAAAAAATGTTTAAAAAATTCATTCCCTTTTAAGCATATGCCCTCTATTAAATATTTTTAAAATACTTTCCAGTTAATTTTAAGGGGAAAATATTCACATCAAAGTTAAAAAAAAGAAATACATGTTTTGTGTGAACTATGCATATAGAAAAAACATAATTCCTCATTCTTACTTCTCAAAAAATCAAACTTCATTACACGAGAGAATATTTGAATGATCAAAATAAAATGTAAGTAAAAATTATTTCTTTACAGAAATAAACATTTCAATGAATTAAATAAAAAATATTCAACTATTTATTATGGATTTGATTATAATCCCAAATATTATAAATGTAATAAGAATTCAAAACATTAATTATCATATATGTCATATAGCACAACATGAATCAAATTCTGAATATTCATAATGTTTAAGAACCAAAACTTAAGTGGATATGCAAATAGATAATACTTCTATTAATAAACCTTTCCACTAAACCGTGACACTTTCTTGATAGTTGGTGGTCATTTTCTCTCTTGAATTTAAAACAACTTTAGTAATTAATGCTACAGCACTCATCTAGTGACGTATACGTGTAAAATATACTGCTTTCTACTAGGAATATAGTTATCTTGTCATAAAAGAGCATACCTTTAAACATCAAAATTGGGATTTTTTCATTTTTATAAAGGAGCTTTTGAACAAAATCTTTCATAGATAGGACTTTCCTTTCATTAAAAAACATACCTTATATAAATATTAATAAATGTAATAAATATTAAATTTTTACATTTAAAATGTAGTAAAGTATACATCAAAAAGTTAGATTGATTCTCTCAAAAACTTTATTCTTCTCTTGTTTTCACCTACTGAATATAAAGTTAAGGTAAAATAAATAAATGTTCACGTTTATAAAAAATTATTTCCTATTAGGTGATAAAATTCTATTTCAGAAAAAAATAGCAATAGATTTTCTGTGTTTTATGATGTGTAATAATTTAAACTTAAATTTAATGAGTTAAACTACAAAGGAGTAATTTACGTTTAGATTAATTTTATGCAACCTTACATCTAAATATGAGTTGTAATTATCTATTTTGATTCATAGCAAAGAAATGATGTATATCTCGGATTTGACATACTAAGATATCAAAAATGAATTAGCTTATTTCAAGCGCGCTTTATTTATTTAAATAAGTAGATAACCGTAACATTTATTATTGACATTTTTATACTTTATTTTATGTTTGAGATGAACGGTGTGTAAGACCTCAATTCTAGGAAGAAAGTTTTAGTGATGAATCACATGGAAAAAATGACATTTGAAAGTGAGTTATTCGGTATGGGAAGACTATCCATATATAGATGATAGATTGATGAGTTCCAACATACCAACTGCAAAAGACATTGCATAAGACTATGTTCTTAAGCTATTGTGAAAAAAAGAATGGAATGGATGATAAATGAATCAAAGATATTTCAAACATCTTCATGATTAATCATTACGAATAAACTCAACAATTTTTTTATAGAAGTGAGAGAAAATAGTTGTGTTTTTTTAATCTGTAAAAATAAAGAATAATATTTCAAAAATAAAAATCTTCTTAAAATATATTTAATGAAAATCTATTAAAATGTATATTAAAAAATGAAGGTAATTAATGTGACAAACTAAAAAATGTGAAATCAGCGAATATTTTAAAGTAATTAGAGAGCGTAGCTCGTTTTTTTCCCTTCCACTTACCTCATCTCTCTCTCTCTCTGTATATATATATATATATATATATATATATATATAAATGACATGATTTTAGAGTCAGAAACGGACTTAGTTTTAAAAAAGGTCTTTATTCTAGACCATTTATTCTAGACCTAGGATCATCTCTTCTGACGCACGAAGCAGAGAGAAAAAAAAACACCACCGAAAAGCTTAAGTGGGTTAAACACTTAAAACACCGATCGCGGCGTTCATGAGTGCTCTTGAAAGTTAATGCTGACATATAGGGCTATTAAATATAACGATCTGGAATTAGACATGTTTATTGGCTAGGCCATATGTTCGGAAGAAATAAATGGGTGATTAGTTTGATACTTGAAGAGGTGAGGAGAAAATAAAAGTGAAGTGCTAGATAGGGAATTTAATTTTTAATCTAATTTAATTATCCTTACATATATATGGATTTTGCAGGAACCAACTTTACAGGAATGGGCTTACGGGATGTAGAAGATAAATATTCCGTTTTATAAATTGAAGTCTTTTGTTAAATGAAGATATAAGGAATATAATTTTTATGAATACAAAAGCTTAATGACAAGACTTAAGAATCACAATACCTTAAAAAAAATTTATAGTCATACATCATCATGAATAATGAAATAACCACCGAAGTGGGTGAGAAATATCTAGTTCATATACGTAAAACAAAACTGAATTGCTGCAAAATGTTATGTGTATAATTGTTAATTAGTTAAAGACTGCATAGAAATAATCAATAACCAATCAGGTATTATATCTAAAAAATAAAGTAGAGTACAACAATGTATATCTCAACATATTTTTATTATGTTCCTTAATGTATTATCGTTAAAAATAGGTATATGTTCACCTTTTAACAAAATGAGAAATAAATACGATGTGATATTAGGATACATTATTGCTTAAAGCTTAGTTGAACCCCCAATTTGTGAGAGATTTTATTTCAAAAATAAACTTTCTATAATATTAAATAAATATCATTTTACGTACTACAATGCGACAATATTGTATTATTCTTATTAATTTTCATAATAATTTCAAAATTTAATACTTGTTAAAATTATAAAATTCTACATTTATTATAGATGAGCTACATTTTTTTATTATTAAAAAAATCATTTGTTGATTCAGAAGGAAAAAAAAATGTGAGGAATGTTTTTTATTTACATGTTTTGCTCAATATATCCATCATTAAAAATGATTTAAATTGTTTCTTATTTGTTTTCAGTCTGAAAGCAATGACGTACAAATTGAGCTAACAACAAATTTCTCCCAAATTGACCTGATGTTTCTATGTTCACAATGAAAATTAAATGTGGTTTTTATACAACGTTTAATTTTCACAATCGAACATTATCATGCAGATGGCATTGTTTTGAAATTTATACTAATTATTCATGAAGGTCTAGAAATTTATTCTCAAGGAATGCTTCTAACAGCAGCACTAGAAAAACTTACATCCATCCTATTTGCACAGAATTCCAATAGAATTTTTCTCCTCTGAGATTGAGAATAAATGAAGAACACACACAAATCTTAGCACACAAGCTAAGCGTTATTAATCATACCACTTAGAAAATGGATTTTTTTATTTCTTCTGGTAATTAATCTTTTGGTTGTTACTTTGAGAAAAACAGGAAACAAGATGGGGAAACAGAACTATGAAGTTAAAAAAAATAAAGGATTATGTTAGGAAAAATAAATGTCCTTATATAGCTTAAGAAAAACGGATTTTTAAAAATTCAAATTAAATTCCATGTGTTTTCATAATTTTCTTGGATTTATTAAATGCAACTTTAAACACATAGATTAATTTAAAAACGTCTTTATTATTAAATAATATTCATCTCTTATAATTTTAATTCTGTTTAACATTCAAGCAATATTTGTGGAAAAATTTGCATAAAAAATTATTAAATATTGCACGTTAGTTTTGTCATGCTCATTTGTTGTTTTAATTTATAATTTCCATATTTTTTGTGATCTCTAATTACATTAAATATATTTGAAGCTTAGTGTTTTTACATTTCATTAATATTTTTTATAGAAAATATTTTATTCTGAAACTATTCATGCTGTTCAAATATACCATGTCAATTTTTTTTTATTACTGCGCAAAGGAAATTAATGTGATTTACATAAGCTCACAAAAATCAAATACATTTTTGAGATTTTCAAAAAAACACAGCATGAACAGATATTTAACAATAATCGTATTATATTCAATTTAAAAATTTTTTTTGGCAAAATGAATGTGTGATATTTTTATTTTATTTTAATTAACCCATGTACACATCTGTTTTTGTACGCGAATAGCAAAATGACGTACCTTTTATGGCATTGCAGTTTGTGTTTTTTGTTCTTCTTTTACAAATAACATATAATTCTTTTTTAATAACAATATATATGTTGAAAAACAACTATATTTGTCTGCAGCAAAAAGTAAATTCCATATTATTAACAAGCAAAATGAAACTGATTCACATGGTGATTTATGTAATATCTACGCTGATCTATTTGTCAGTTTTTGTGTTCAAAATGTTCATCATATTTGCATTTCTTTTTCAAATAGTTCATATTTCATCTCCTATTTTTTTCAAGTATTTTAATGTCAGAAAGGAAATTTAAAATGAGCAAACTTTTTTTATTTATTTTTTATTTTTTCTGTGTTCCAAATTAAGCCTTTTTCTGGTTTCCTTTTTAACGATATCAATATCTTCATCATCAAGCAGTTTTACCGGATCATCATTAATTGCATTTTGTTCAGATTCATTTCTCAGTTTTACATTTGAATAGAAACACATAAATTCAATAGACTACTTTTGTAACTATTCGAATAAAGCTTAAGAACACAAAACTTGTTTCCAGTGAGCTAAAACATACTTTTTTAATTACGGCTTACTACAAATCCAAGGAAGTTGATTATTTGATAAATGTAAAGCACATTTATGGAATATAATTTTGCTTTATAGCTAATATAACATAAATGATAATATAACTATTTTTTAGATATTCCTGATAATTTAATAGCCTAATTGCTTAAAACTGAAATCAACATTAGGAAATTTAATTAAGATTTTTTCCAATGTTATTTTGTAAACAAGAACTATTTTCTTCAAGGAAATATTCTGATATCTATTTTTTATGTTATAATTACTTAAAATTACGTTTTATATTTTAACACAGATACATTTAGGCATTTTTTGTAAATTTCCTTTAAATATTTCTCGAATTATTTTTACTTACATAATATATTTAATCTTCAATTGATTTTGATTGCTAAGATAATGAACATTTGATACTATAAGCATCTTAAACATGTTGCATTCTGAGAGTAAAACTTTTTTGTAAAGTTTATTTTTATCAAAACCTATTTGAAAAAAATAAAAGTGAAACTCTCATTGAAATTTTTATCCTGAGAAATACTTAATTTATAACACAAAGTATCTTTTAGTAATGATATAAAAATGTATAGAATTTCTTTTGCATTGTGTATATTTTATGCATGTATAAAAAAATGTGCATATTTGTATTTTAAGATAAATACGAATTGCATCATCTTGTTTGATAAGTATAAAGAAATGCGTTTTTAGTATATAAGAAGCACTTACTGTAAAAAAAAAGAAAAAAAGAGAGAGTTTTTGTTTAAATTTATCTTTATAGCATCAATTTTTTCTTTTTTAGAGTGAAATTGCTCTACCCTTCTCATCCCCTTATTCGACGTTATTCCAATTATTTCTTCTCTCAGTATGAATGATTGTGCAAGAAAATTTGTATTTTTCTGCAGGGAAATCAGTTATGTTTACGAAAGAGGAAAAAAAAACCTAAAATAATTATAAAATAACAATTCTAAAGTAAATGAGAATTAAACAGTCATTTCAAACATATCAACATCAAAATTTCTTTTGTTTATTTCATAATTTTTTTTCAAGATTTTAAATTGAAATAAATTGCTTCTCAGCAAAGGAATCGGTGTTTTGAAAAATTACTTTGTGAATATCTAGGTGTTTCCAGAAGCTTGGAGTTGCAAATATTTTTCCTTGAAATGTTCTTTAATTGTTTCTACAATGGATCACTAAATTTTGAAAGTATTGAGAAAGGTTAAGAACACTGTGCTGTTTAAAAGTTCCAATTTAGTAATGACTAAAATTTTTAAAATTTTTTTTATTTGTGACAGTATTTTCTTTAAAGTATTATATTCCCTACTTTTTAAAAAGTTTTAAAATTCAAATTTTAAGAGTTTAAATCATGATCTTTCTAAAAACATACGGAAAAAGATGATTGGTAAAATTTTCAATTTAAAAAAGTAGTATTCAAGGGAGGGACACAATTGTTTAATGTTTTGGTATTGGAATTAGTTTCTAATCGTTTAAATATACCCCCTTTATACATTTCAGTACTCTGTTTAAATGTCTTACATAAAACTTAATGAATTTTTAGGAAAACATATATTCAAAGGGCATATTTAAAATGTATTTAGGAATGTCTTTCAATTTTATGGTATTTCAGAGAATAATGCTTCGGGAAAAAATTATTTAAATTGTAAGTAAAAATATCCTTAAGTTTTAATATTAGTTAACCCACTGCATCATTTTATACTTAATTTAAAATTAAGTTCCTTATAATTATAAAAATAATTATTTAGAGAATGCCAATCAAAGTAAGAAAAATTCCAGTATAAGGTTTATTTTATACGTTAAAAACTAATATATTTATGTTAATGCTTTTAGAATGTGCAATAGTTTAAGCATATCTGTGATACAGAAATTATCATTGTTTTTCACTCTAAATTCAAGTTTATTTTTCATCTAATTTTCCGTATATTTAGATGGGTTGTGTTGATTAATTATATTTAAATATCACTAATATGATGTAAATATTAAACGCTTGTATAATAAAATACTTTAACTTAACATTTATGTTTTTTTAAAAATTAATCAAATGAAGCTATATTAAGTACACAAAAATATATCTTTTTATCTAATATGCATTTGAATTTGAGTACCTTTAGAATTTTCTAAAGTAACGTTAATTTATTCGAGTCCTTTAGTAATATATTGTAAAGGCAATCTAATTTTATAACTACAAAAGAAGATGTACCTTTTCTTCCTTAAAAATAACCACGAATTTAATGTTTCTATAAAAAAAACACACATATCAACTAAAATAACTATGTTTCAAATGTTACATAATACACAAGTATTTATTTAACAATTTAGTTGAAAAATATAAAGTTTAATATGAAACTTCAAGGAATTTCTTACATTTTTCTAAATAAAACAAATATTTCTCTCTTTTACTTTGAAATAACAACTTTTTAGTTACTTTTCTATGGACATTTTAAAAAAAAGCCTATAAGTAAACTACTTTGTACTTTTGTTCTTGTTTCAAAATTGTTCTAAGAAGAAAAATGTTTATAGCTAAGCATTAACTTACTTTAAACAAATATTTATTTACTTAACAGTATAAAACAATCCCTTTTGTCAGTGCCAACGCTTCCACCAACACATTTTTCTTTATTTTATGAGGTTAATAAAATATCTCTAAAACGCTATCCTTTGTCACCATTTGTATACAGTATTACTGTGTAAATATGTCTTTAACGTTTCATTAAAAGTATAATGAAAGGGAAAGTTATGTGTCTTATACAAATTTTAAAAATAATTGTTGATATTTGTACTAAATTAGATGAATCGGTTGGAAAAACACAAGGGTGTTTATCTTTAGAAAACTAATGAAAACAAAAATAAGTATTGTTTGAATATCGATTATTAGATGTATAAAATAATTTCTGGAAATGTAATTTAAAGCAAATGTATTTTTTTTTTTGGTATTTCTCTTTAGAGTTATTATTTCTAGACAAAGTTCTTTTAAAAAAAGAAAAATAGAGTTATTTATCTAATGATTATAATTAGTTTCCAATATCAAAATTAGGAATAGGAGATTTTGAAGTAGGTTTTTCTATAAATTCCTCCTTTATTTCCACATTCCTTATTTATAAATAATTTTATAAAAATAATATATATATGTACATATAAACCTTGCAAAAAACCATTTTCAAATAACTGTTTTAATACAATCTGAAAATAATTGTTAAAATATTAAGTATTAACTACATTGTTTTAATAAATATTATTTATAATAATATTTATGATAAAAGTATTTTTTTAATATTGCCTGAGTAAGAAGAATTGTAGAAATTATCACCATATTATCATATTAGTTTTAAAAATTATCTGATATGACTGTATTACGGTCTTACTAAAAATAATAAGTGCACACATGAAAGAAAACTGAAATAAATTAAAATAGGTTTATTTTAAATTCGATGAATTTAACTATACACAAAGACTTTAATGAATAAACTATATGCAATAATGTTCCAGAAATGTGTTTCATTTCACTACGTCTGTAGTCTATATATAATAAACTTCCACCTAATAAAATCATATTAGCGTGCCTTAATTTTTTTCTTGAATTTAAAAAAGTAAAACAATAATAAAATAAACGATAGAGGGTAAACTTTGGATTGAATTCGGTCTATATTCTGTAAAACCTTTCAGGAAGAGTGTTGCTATTCAAATCTAAGAGGGTGAATTTTCACTAAACTAAACATGATATCGCTTTATGCGCTTTAAAATTATTTCAGTGGCCTTTAATATTCAAATTATGTTTGAATTTGAAGTCTAAAATAATACAGTAGATTCCTGAAAACTCGGCACATGATAACCCATCAGCCGTATGACTGGACCATATCTTGCAGGTTACTCAACCTCTTGAAAATAGTTCCCGGATATTCAGGGGCCAATGAAAATGACGTCAAACATAGATTCCAGAACTATACCGAGTAAGACATGTTCGATAAATAAATCGTTGCTGCTGTCCCAGTTAATGGAAAAATGTCGGAAAATGATGAAGACAACGTACAAACTGCTAAAATATCACATAGTGAAGGATTAAATGGTGTCGAAACCACTATTTTTAATTTCAAGATGCTTTGGTAATGATAATAATGTTAATTCGTCTTTTCATGATGAAGCAGAAAAACGCAGTGTACAGTACGGAAGACAACAAGACATTAGGTATGTGTTTAAAAAGTAGTCACCTTTTACAAAGTAGGCTATTTAATTTCTATAACAGAAAGTTTTATTTCTTCATAAAGTACTTTTATGAGGTGTGTCTGTTCAGGTAAAATATTGTATGCTATGTATTCATTAATTCTAATTTGGATGTAATAAATGTCAATGGCAAGATACAAACCAACCATCTGAATGTATATGCCTTTTTAAAGTACGTACTTTTAACTGTAGTGCTTGAACAGTTTATTTTCTGTATATTCCCAAGCAAATAATATACACAATTGCAGTACAATATTTTCCGAGGAAACCCTGTTACTTTCCGTTTTTCAATCACATTCTCGATAATCTGGCATTTTTACAAACACAGTAACTCTTCGGTCCACAATAGTCCTAGTTTTGGGGACCCTACTGTAATGGATTTGGTTTGTAATATTTCTAATGTTAAGGTTTCGGTGTTATGAAAATGAAGCTTATAAATTTGTGTTATGTATGTATTATTAAACTTAAATATTATTCTTTGCAATTTTTATTGAAACAAAACTGGAAAACACTTTAATTACACAGTTTTCAGTAAGTCATTTTTCTCAACGTTTAATAATCTCTACCTCAAAAAAGAAGAAAAAAAAGAAATTTAATCAATTTGCTTAGACTTAAAAAATTTACTTAAAAAATTATTATTGAATTTGGTCATTAAATAGACTTTCCGAATAAGCAGTTATAAAATTTAAAGTTAAAATATTCATTAGAGCTGGAGGCATTTTATATTAAAGCTTTTGACTTTGTCATTGATTGAATAAATTGAAAAAAAATGTGTTCTGAAAGGATTGATATGATTTCTATGCATTTCTGTCTGGGATGGAATAAAAAGACTAAATCTGAAAAATATTAATTTTACTAATAATCTTCGGGAAGAAGATATTAATTTTAAAGAGTTAGGTTGAAAATATATTTCTAATTAGTTCTGAAAAGACACTCATTGAAAAGAAATTTAGCATTTGCCAAATACTTATTAAAAGGATTTCAATAATGCAAACAAAAAAAAATGAATATGTTTCAATTGACTGGATTTTAAATAGAAATCTTTTTTGCCAAATTTCTAGATATTAAAAGTAGTGAATATATCAAATTAGGGAAAAAAATATTTTTGTATTCTCTCTTTTATAAATCTCCTTTAAAATACTTACTGAGAAGGCATAATCCAACATTTTTTAATGTTTATTGTATATAGGATATTTCCTGAAGGTAATTATCTATATGATTACTTGATTTTTGAGATAACGCAATAAAAGATAGAATAAAAGATGGTTTTAATTTATACCTATACCTGTTTAAATAGCTTGGCTTGAATACATTTTTTAAAAACTGTTGCCTTTTTTGTTATTTATGTAAACTATATTCTTACATAATAAAAAGTAAAGTTGATTCGTTTGGATTTTTTTTTTAAAAAAAAAAAAATTGTATTACAACTATAATTTAGAATAAAGATCATTTTAGGATTATCATATTTTTTATACATTTTTAATTGAATAGGTTATTAAAATATGAATGTACGAAGAAAATGTATTTTCATTTTTTTAACAGTTGAAAAGTGTTATATTACTGTTGAAATACGCGTTTCCACTTTATCTATACATTTTTATATAGATATCATTTTACGTTAATTTGAGAGTGACTTATATGTAAGTAACACATTTAAACATCTTTTATTCTGTTTATAACTCAATAATTTATTGTTTTTATCCAAAGTATGTACTAACTCCAATGGCAATAAGTACAATTCCAAAAATATGACATGGTCAATTATTCATTGTTACGGTATTTAAATTGAACCACATACATATCAATAAAGTAAAATATGTAAATTGCTATTTGCAATTTTTATCACCGAAATAAATTTAATTAGTGTTTGATTTAATACTTTTTTCAATTGTTTTTCACGGGCATATGATTATATAAACTGTTTTATAGAATACAATAGGGATTAAGAATCTGCAAAATATAAATTGGTATCTTATACAAAAAATTATATATTTTTATAATTGAAATCTCATTTCAAATGTGCATACGTTCATTATTTAAAATTGAAGCATAGTTCTATGAAAGGTAATAAAAAAACCAAATTTTAATATTAAAACCAAAGTAGTTTATTTTCAGGAAACGAAAAAAAATACTACTTATAATTAATTTATTATGCGATCAGTGCATATTATTTTAAATTGAATGTGGATTTTCTATCTGGATTAGGTATAGAGGGATGTTCACATAAACTTTCTGCAAGTGCTTTTAGACACTTGCTTGCAAGTATCGCTAGAAATGGTTTTGGTCAGTACAAGGGATACCGATCAATAATTTTAAGCAATTACTGATAGTTTTAAGCTACCGTGATGTAACGAACCTGAAATAATGTCTTCTACATGTTGGCAAACATTACCACTTATATTGTGCAGCCATTGCAAATGCAGATATAATTTAAAGAAAACAGAAACGAAAATCTTACAGTAGTCACATATGATATGTAACATCTGACATGTTATTGTGGTAAATACGCAGAAATATCTTTTTTCCTGAAAAAATATATGAATCGGGTATGATTGTGTGGAAATAATTTTCTATCGAATAATTATATCTTTAATGAAAACTGTATTTAATTAACAATAGGAGTGATGCAATATTTTATCAAAAATAATTATCCTTGTTCAATTTGGTAAAGAACCGCGACAATAGACTTATGATAAGTAAAATATGACACATATACTCGTGATTTTAAAGTATTTAAAAACCATTGAAAAGCAACGTCAATAACAGTACCACTGTTAGTTGTCGAAACATTCTAATTTGGGTTCATTTCGATCTTGAGTGCATCATTCACAAAAGCTATGAGAGGCTCAGCTTTTGGCAAACTGAAGTTAAAGTTAAAATCACCACTCAAAATCAGGGGAAGCGAGTGATATCAGGGGAAGCGAGTGATATCAGGGGAAGCGAATGATAAATCTTTAATTTTTTTTAACCGTTTGGTTCGAAGAAATGTATACGACCACCGAAATCACTGTCTGTCCATTTTCAAATAATCATTCTGCCACACTTACGTCCCCCAATATCATGACTAACGGAATTAGAGTCAAGAGCTCGTGTGCTTGTTGGCTACTAGAAGTGGTCCCCCATGCGAGGGTAGCGAAAAGACACAGCCACGTACTCTCATTGGTCAAATCAAGTAGCGCGCGCTTACGTCACATCCTGTTACACACATCCGTCCCTTTTCACGAAATCACTCCCAACAAATATCCAGCAACCGAGAGGAAAGATGTTACATATCAAAAATATAATTTGCATATCAAAATATTACAGATACTTTACTATATATCTCGGTATGGATTATAATCCACTGGTCCCTTCCTTGACACTTATTCCCATTATACGATGTATTCTCATGAATCTTAATTCTATTAATGATTCTATCACGGTACATAATACTTTTTTGATGTGCTTAACCCAGACAAATGAATCAGGATTCACCCTGGGCATACAACTTCTTGAATAATTACTCCCAACAAACAATATTAAAAGTAGCATTGATAAAATTGATGATGTGAACTATTGTTCTCTTATGTAAAAGTGTGCCTCTTTTCTTGATTCTTAAGGGAGATCAATGTATGCTACAAACTCAGGAATGCAATTACCTTACAAATATATTAGAAACAAGATTAACTTTGTTCACTATTACCGAAACTAAAATGGTTTGCGGATCAGAGCTAGATTAAATTACCTTTACAGCTCGGATAATTTTCAGACAGTGAGCTACCGCTTCGATTCAACTATTCTGATTTAACAATCCATGTGTAATAAATCACATTACTGCTCTTGCCACTTTTGGCACTGTTAACGAATTGAAGTTTAGAGTACATTTGATATACAACTTAAGATTTTTAATGCTGAAATAACACTTAAATTAGATCATTTTGTAAATAAATTGCATACAGTTATTTATTCTGAACCAAAAATGATTTATTCACAAGTTTTACTTATATGTTAAAATCATGTTTATAATCTTAGGTAATTTCAATATTTATACCTTTAACACTTGATATTTTAAAATATATCATGTATTATATATAATATATCTTGATACTTAATATATATATAAAAATATTTATTGTGTTATACATAATATATCTTGATACTTAAAATATATATAAAAAGATTTATTGTATTATATATTTTTAAACATGTATAATTGCTGGCTTCTTAGTTTTAATATATTAATTAGCATTCTTTAATTAATACATGACATTACATATGGCCATTTTATTAATAAGATACTGCAATCATGTTTTAAATTTAATTTATAAAATAATTGGTATATCTTGTACTTAAATTTAAATATTACATCTTGACTTAAAATCTGATGTAACTAGACTTGTTCTGTATTCCGTTCTCTATATTAATTAACAAGCAAACATATATATACATTTTTTTAAAACTTTTTTTTTACGAATTGACCAACAAAATGCTTTTGATCATATTACCGTTGCGTCGAAAGTCAACATAATTAAATTATGATATATTTTAAATATATGTTGTTGTTTTTTAAATTAATTACATTTATATGTAGATAAATTTATTTGAAATATCTTTTTTTTACATGTAATTAAATTTATTAAGGAATTATATCTAGCATAATTTCTTTGTCTATCAATTTAAAAGGAAAGAGTTTCTTAGAACAACCATTTAATATTCTACTATAATAATAAAATAATACATTAGGTGAATTTACTAATACTTAAAGCTAGGCAGAAAATTGCGTAAGCATTAGATAGATAGATTTTCATTTTAGATAGATAAATTTTCATTTCTTTCAAAAATCAAAGGAATAAAAGTATATACGATTTTTGTCAGAAACGTATAAATGTGTAGATAACTTATGAAAACATGGTACTTCAGTGACTGAAGAACATTTATCATATAATAATATTTTACTTCTCCTCACTAGATATGATTATATATATTTCTTATACCTGACAATCTAATTATTTTTATTCATGGAATACGTTATTGTTCTATCCATTATTTCGATATTAAGACAGAACATTCATACCTACGTCAATTCTTCTAATCCAAAAAATTCATTACAAATGAAATATTACATTTAGTCTGATGGAGATTGTCTTCTTTTAAATAACTTATGTATCATTAATATCAATTTTCTGTCAGAGAGGGTAAGAAATTTAGCCTACATATAAGATTCATACCGAATGCGTTCATATATTGAAATGTATTAATATCTTTAGATTTGTTCTAGTTTTGACTTAAGTTGTAACTAATCGTTAACAAAAGTTTTTGAAATTGAAAAATCTGAAAATCTGATTGCCTTTTTTTTTGAATTATTACATAAAGGTTAAGACGTATATAAAAGTTAAGAATTAAGTAATGTATTATCATTTCTAAACATACTAAAATCTATGTTTAAGTTATTACGCCAAAATGTTTTGAATATAACTATCATCTATACTAAAAATATGTCTTTTTCAGAATCTTTTATAGAATAACCTTTTAATCCCTTTCTCTCGGATAAAAATTGTTTAAAATGTTTCATCTGCGTTGCATATAGAATTTTTTCAGAATAAAAATAATGTAGAAATTTAAAACATTGATTGATGAAAACATAATACATTCAAATTTCAGAAATAATATTTCTTTTATTAACCTTAGTTTTATTCAAAATGATGTTTATCTCTTATTGTACGAATAACACACAAAAATCAAATATTTGAGCCAGAAAATAACAAAAGATATGAGTAACTATTTATTATTTATTTATGCATTTATCTTAACTATTTATTCGCACATACTTACAAAATGTTCTTTAAATGCAATATGCAATAAGACAAAACATAATAATATTTTGACAAATGATAATTATAAAGGATATTCACATTTTTATGAAAAGTAACGAACATAATAACAAAATTTAGCCCAAAAAACTGTCATAACAAAATTCTATAAAGAAAAAGTTTAAATTTGTTTTAATACCTGCATGTATATATTAAAAAAATCGTCAGATAAAAGCATGAAAATATATTTTTACGAGAGTTTATTTTCAGTTTTAAATCTATTTTTAGTGTATATTATTTGATTCTCTTTCTTACAAAAATTACAAACATATTAATACTATTTTACGCAAACATGTTTTGATATTTTTAGCTTCATTGTATTTATCCAGGCTGTAAACGTTTCAAAACTTGCCTTGTAATTTCTTAAGGACCTATAATCTAGTTTTAATCAGCCTTTGGGTGAAAGTTTCCTATGACGCTTCTACATAACGAACATCTCTCTCCCCTTAACTGTAATAAATTAATATTATGTTCATTTTTTTTCTTATCATCTTATTATTTGAAAGAAATCTTAATATGTCATTACAAAATAAATTGCTATGTCCATACATATTGGGGATCTAATAACAGATGAATCACACGTCAAAATTTCATTTCACCCTTTTTCAAAAATATTTTTTGGAGACAGTTACAGTAAAAATAATTGATGTCTTATATTTAGATTACATTATTAAGCTGATTCTGTAAGTAAAAAGTCATTTTGACCAGCCATTATTTTCCAATTTTAAAAAATTAAGAACTTTTGAAGTTTTATTAACTTTTACAAAATAGTATTTTTTTAAAAAATGTTCCGTCATTTCAAGTTATTTATATTTCTTAGATTATTTCAAACGAAGTTAGTATGGATTTGAAAATATTTCTCCCCCCGTTTAGTTTTAATAATTATTTTTCTCTAATAACAAGGGAAAAACACTAAAATTTTTAAAATAATAACTTAAACATTTTCTTAAAAAAATATAACTCGTTATATATAAGCCCTAAATGCATACTAACTTTTGTAGAAATTACGTTTGGGAGTGTATATAAAACAACTCAAGGCTCTATCTGGTTCAGAGCAAAAGCCTTAGGGATTACAAAACTCTACTCCTTCAAAATTGAATGTCTGAAAACACACATTTGAAGTATGTAAAGGCATAAAACAAATAATGCTCGTGAAGCTCTAAATTTTTAATATGTTATTTTCTAATGTATGTTCTGCTTTAAAACACTATTTTAATTAAATATGACTGAAAATAATATTTTTAATTAAAAAAAATAGTTTTGCATGATATTGATAGCATTTGTTGAGACGTCAGTTTATTGAGCTTCATCTTAACCTAATATTTTCACAAAAGTTTTGAAATGCAAAGCATTTATGTACAAAATAATAATGATACTAAATTAAGCTAAAAATATTCAGGTTTGCTCATAAAATTTAACCTTTTTCAGTTTTAAATCGGGGCAGTTTAATAAGTTTTAGCTCTTGTCGTACGACTTTAAAATACTAAAATATAGTACTGCAATATGTTTAGCATAAAACAGTTTGGTACATCAAGGAAGTATTGAGCTATTTCTACAACATTTGAATTCAGAATAGTTGCATTCTGAAGTCTAATTGAAGAATCAGCAGAGGACTGATTTTTAGATATATCATTTTCAGCAATATTCCATCTCATCATATTGTTTCTCAGGCAACCTGAAAACGCATTTGCCATGGCATTTTCTCTACAGGAAAAAAATAATGATAAAGCTTTTAAGTTATATAAACTACTTTAAAGCAAAAAAAATTGGCCATGAAATTAATCTTAATTAATTAATTATGAAAACTCAAATAACTCAAAACATAATCGAGCAGAAATGATTTTAGTAATGAAAATTAGAATTAATAACCATTTCATACTAAAAGCTCAAAAATATTTTTAATTGATTTAATTTAAGACAGGGAAAATGCTTTAAAATGAAACCTAAACCAAAACCATAGCTCATAAAACTTCAAATATCTTAAAAACTAATTTGCTAACACATATGAAATTTCGTGGCAAGCTTCTCAGTGATATGATCCAATAGAAAATGCAAAAAAAATTTTTTTTTCTTAAAAATGAAATTTTGAGGGTACTGTGTAGCCTTAAGTCTTTAAATTGTCAAGCTATTTTTACAATTAATTGGTTAAATATCAAAAAGAGCTAAAAATGCCGTGGTGACACCATTTTTCTACAATGTTTTTAACTTAAATTTATCTGCTAGTTTTTCGTTCTTTAATAAGACTCGTCTTGCCTACTGGTAATGTGTATTAATAATCGCATTGGTATTTAATGTTCTTTAATTATTTTCCCTAATTTCCATCATAATCAAAAGATTTTAACAATTCTCTTCTGTTTCTAGATACATGGCTATAATGCATCCTTTGAAACCACGGATGTCTCGAGCCACAACTCTGAACATAACAGTCTGGATCTGGATCCTCAGTGTCATTTTGTCTTTCCCAAACCTTCTGTACTCAGTGACACGTATTGAGACCTTTGTAAATGGAGACCACAGGGTAATCTGCTACATGGAATGGCCTGATGGACCTATGACCCAAAGTGATGACGAATACATGTAAGTTTCTACTTTCACGAATGGAAACAGTTTTCTACTGTAGAATGCTTACATCCATTCAAATTGATTATAATACATACAGAAGGAATAAACGATAACGAAATATGGAGAGTAAACTCTAGAGTGCAACCGGAAATGCATTTAATTCAGATGTAATGGTTTATATATGCGCATAATTATATAAATAGTTACGTGCAATGTATTTGATATATATATATGCGGAATATTAGCAAACAGGAGTACACAGAATTTCTGCACAAACAGTATGCGAATGTCCAATTGTCGGATTGTTTGAATGTATTTCAAATTTATCATTATGCTTACTGTGCTGTGAAATCAAATATATTTTACGATTTATGGAATATATAAACATACACAATGTTGAAGATTCCAATATTATCAAATAAATTTGATTTTATACAAAAAAAAGCATTTTAAATTGCATTAAGCACTGTGAATTTTCTTGTAGAAGCCGAGAATTAGAGTCTAAAAGAATGATTTTTCTAAATTTTCCGATATTCAGGTTCAATAAGATTTTTTTAAAAAAGTGTTTTGAATATTTTAAATGGACTGTTTTTACCTATAACAAACATAATCACATAAATCCTTCAATTTCAGCGTCTGAATCCGAGTTTCTGAATAGTGTGTAAAACTCACATTCATTCATTCAATGCACACAACAATCACATAGTGTATATTTTCCCCTTACGGTATAAAATATAGGTTTAGGATCAAATGCCATATACGAATTTCTCTTCCTGCTTATTTTCCAAACAAAAAAAGCACAGATTGTATGACTACAACAGATATGGTGAAAGATAACAATTAATGAAAAAAATGTATTAGTTTCAGATAGGTTTATCAGAAATAAAATATCGTAGTTAGCGTCTGGCGTTTTACTTTATAGCAGGAGTTTCAAAATCGCGGGGCGCATGCGGACCACAGTAAACATTTTTGCAGCCCGACCAATATATTGGCACACAATAACATATAATAATTTTTTTAAAAAAAAGTTCTCCCGAAATAGGAAAGTAAGTAGCAAAGAGTAAGAGCCCAAGGTAGCTTTTGAGTTTGACATCTCTGCTTTACAGCAATTTGATTAGAAAATATTTATCTTTTTTAACAACATTTTCACTCTCATAGCAACATGTTTGAAAATTACAGATTTTTGTTTCCAAATTGGTTTCTAGTTTTGGATATTTTTTTAAGAAATAGTTCATTTTAGGTCGGCTCATACATGTATTAACTTATATGCGGAAATATACGGTACACGACACTCACTTACGGTACATCGCATTTCATAATAACCATACAATGGTTCAATATTATGTAATGTAAGTTTTATCGATACTCACCCTGAAAATAGACTTGTAAATAGGTTTATACTTCTACGTTTATAACGTATAAATGAATAACTATGATACAAATCGATGTATGCTGAATATCTTATATGTAATTGCTGTTTATGGCTTATATAAAAATTTACAGATTATTTACAAGATTACATACAAGTGCAAATTGATTTAAAAAAACTTTGAAACAAAAATATACTGTAAAAACATTCTGATACAAAAATAAAAAATAGCGTATGTAATGAAGCATTGCTTAAAGCTTTGATTAAAAAAGTAGTAGTTGAAATTTAACGTTTTATTCTTTTCTTTTCTGCAGTGTTTATTTTAATAGAATCTATTAATATCTATTCTCAAAGGATTATTATTCTATGTAAATAATAATGATTTTAGAGGTTTTTCCTTTTCTTTTTAAGATGAATCCGCTACAATATCATACAACTATAGATAATAATATCTGATTTGCAAGCAATATAATCGATTTCTCATTGAAACTGCAAGTAATCAGAATATCTATGAAAAATTATTTTTGTTATGGCTATTAATGTAATGCAATAACTAACTGGGCAATAACCACATTTTATTATTAACTACAAAGACACATATTTTGTATTCTACAAGTATCTGTACTTTTACGATAACAGATGCATTTTTATCGGTAAAAACAGTTCACAGTGAGTGGAGCAAAAATCCAATAAAACTTTTCGTATTCCGATGCAGAATACTGCTTTTTAACCGACGAATGCATTCACCTGTAAGAATAGTACCTCAGGCAGAATGTCAGGAACTGTGTTTCTAAATTGGGTGAATCGATTAATTCTATTGAAAAATTTGTTATTCATAACTTTTAACCATATGCATTGCAGATAAATGCTCCTGGGGTTTTCAATACATTTAAATATATTATAAAGGTTTATTTTCTTTGTTAAACTTCCAAGAAAAATATATATTTAAGACACTATTTAGTACTTTATACCTTTTGGAGTCACACTTATAAAAATTTCACCTTAAATGTATATAGCAATGATATTAAATGCATTATTATTTTTTTCCTATAAGATGTAATCGTTTCTTGTGAATTATCTTAAGAAATGTCAATCATAGAAGTTCAAATTTTCTTGCGTCAGTGCTTTAAATTTTTAAATGAGTATGACCGTGTCGTTTTTTTCAAGCCAAAGTAGTTGTCATAAGTACCGCTTTTGCTCATGAAAGATACTTCAATTAAATCATAAAAAACCACTTAGAAAATCAATTACACGTTCTTTAGGAAGCATTATATTCTAATAATAGTAACAAACAAAAAATATGATTGATGATAAGATTTGTGTTTGCTCTATATCTTAGCCTATGTCTTCCAGAATTTCATCAATCATATCTACAGCTCCTGTTTTCAAATAGGAACCGATTCCATCTTATGTTTTTATATATATATACGTATGAAAGAAATTTATATAATATATCAAAAACAAGAAATAACGTAATAAATATATAAAAGCTAAACATGAAAATCGAATCTATAGAAAAATACAAAAAAGGAACCACAAGAAAGAACCTAGTGAGTCAGAAAGCAATTTCGGACTTAGGACCGAATAAGTGGGGTTAAACTTGCTTGAATGCGCCAACCTTCCCCCTTTGCAACTCGGTAGGAAAAACCAAATAAAATAAACAAAAATTCAAAGTATATTAAAACTCACATTAAGTATGATAAAACCACTGTCTACTATTCTGCAACAAATTCTCCTAAAATCTTAAACAGAAAAATCATAGAACAATTATGTGAGAAAAGTAAAAAAAAAAAAAATCCTAAAACAATTAAGTAAGAAAAGTATTTTCAAAAAAGAATTTAACAAAATTTCTCTACTCACAGAGCTTTTTCCAAGAGAATCAAGAATCTTGAAATTAATGAAAAGCAATTCTTCACCGAGTTAAAAAAAAACCTGAATATACATAAACGCATCTTTTGAACTATCTTTTAAACCAGCCAGCAAAAATAAAGATGAAGAGAGATGACAATTAAATTTGGTAGGCTATGATTTGGCTGATTGTCAAGAATGTAAATTTGTTAGGTTCTAATTTGGTTGGTTGTCAAAAATGTGTAAGATGTTTAGGATGTGTGTGTAAAAGATGTAAACTGTGAAATGAGTATTATGATATAATCTTTGAAGCAATACCACTAACATGCTGACTTTGAAATCATATTGTTGTGTGGTGGATTTTGAATTAGAAGTAGCAAGACGATTAATGTATTCGTGATGAATATAAGTTCTTAACCAGCGGTCACTCGCGCCTGTTTTTGCTACCGTCGTTACTCGCGGGGTGTAGAGAACACCTCAAACTTTTAACACGTGTATTTAATTAGGAAAATAAAATTAAGTCATTATGATACATATTTATAAAATACAAGATATTTTTTGTATTATACAAATAAAATTATTAAATTTATTGCATACAAATGAGACTAACATTAATTTAAACTAAACACACGAAATTTTCATTTTAAATCACATAATTTTATATTTTTTCATAAACTAGTATATAAAACGTATATACCAGTAATGAATATACTTTATAATTAATGAGTTAATGATAGTAGAAAGTATAGAAAAATAATATTTTAATCATTTTCCAAACATTCAGAGCAGACTGTATACATATGATCAACTTCTCGCGGGAGTTCTCAGCCCCCCAGATAAACTTTTGAAGGTCATAACATTCCAATCGTTCGAGAAAGAGGGATTGCATCAGGCCTGCAAGTTCAATGACCTAAAATGTGCAGCTACAGAAAAAATCGTGGTTCTGCGCATTCCTTTTAGAATCCTGGGAGAATGTTCTTGTTGCTGGGGTGTACAGAGAACACCCCGCGCGAGTGATCGCGGGTTAAGAAGTTAAAAGAGTATTCATGATCTAAACAACATTGAAAAGATTTATATATATATATATATGTAGGTATATATATTTTTATATGTATAATTTTCTTTTATTATTTACTGCCAGAGGAAACACTTTATCACAATGCTCAACTTTTTCTTTACTTTATCTGCTTTCTTCCACTTTGTGATTTCATTCTTGCCAATATAAAAATCTCTGTTTATGTATTGTTCATATTGAACGCTTATATAGTTTACTTTAATATTCCCTTCCCTTAGTTTACTAACAACATTGCGAAATTAATATTCCCCCGTGTTATTTGATAATGCATATACACAGGGTTTATCAATACAGTGGTTTTAAAGTACACCTTATCGATGGGAAATCACTTAGCATTGCATGATCGTAAACACTTTCCTGGTGCGTTAGTGACGACTCAAAATACAGTAAGACATGATTTTAATATAAGAGGAAAATAATTTAGGAATTATTTTTAGGACAGCAATCATGCTGGGAAGTGTTTGGTAGTGTACACTTTCGATGGCTGTATGTAAATTTAAGAGTTGGTTGTCTAGTGCATTGATCTGTTACATTGTCAGACCTTACTTCCCTTGATTACTTCTTATTGAGGTACGTCAAGTCAATGGTGTACGAAACTTCCGTTATCAGTGCAGAGGACCGTGCTGCATGCATTGTGGCAGCTGTTGGAGAAGTGCGGGATACTCTCTGTATTTTCGCTAATGTATGATCTTCAATACGCCCGAAACGTGAGGCCTACACTAACGAATGGGTTCGAAATTTTGAGCTCCTACTTTAAAGACGATAGTTGTCTTTTTAATTTTTTCCCCTTAGTTGTGCTTAGGATAATAATCATGTTTTCTACTCTTATTCATGTTATTTCTTTCTTGTGTTTTGTGTCGTCACTATCGACCCAGGAAAGCGTTTCCGACCATGCATTGCAATGTAATAGACTTGTACTGAAAGTTTGCCACCGTTGTACTGATACACCCGGTAGAAATTGCGAAACAAACTTTGAGGCAATAACTTTTGATTCCATTAATCTGGAGAAGTAATTTTAAAAACTACTTTAAAGAAATTAAAATAATGACTGTATAACAGAGATAAAATACTCAGTTCAGAAAAAAATCCTCATATCTTGAAGTGAAGTAAAAATAATCTATTTTCAAGAGTAGGTGTAAGCTATATGAATAAAGTGTAACTCTATTTATGATTAACGAAATAAATGAAATTAAACTTTAGCAACTGGCCAAACCTGTTTCATTGAAATGAAGTTAATAGATACAGAGAGATAGTAACAACTTTCAGTCTGTTTAGGAGTCGTATTTGAAAACAGTATAAGAAACGACACATTTATTGTAAAATTACAGTAAATGGTCCTTCAGAAACGTAATAAATGGAATCATAAAGTTACACAAAATAAAGTTTGTGTAATCACCAATTTAATTATTAGTTATAGCCGTAACACACACAGAGCGCTCTATTATAAATTCTGACTTAGATAATCTGTATAAATTGAATGTGCTTACGAAAACAAATTTTTAAGCAAAAGCCTTATTGAAAATTTGGAGAGAATTTTTGCAAACATGACAGACTATCATTTAATTCTATAAATGTATCTTACTGTTTTAACGAGTATTTATATTATTCAAAATATGTAAATAATCATTATACGTTGTATATTTCAAAATATGATTTTAATTTATCTGTTTCAAAACACACATAAAAAATTTAGTCAAGTATTTCATAAAGCTGATTTTCATAAAATCCAGTAGACTTCAAGGCAATTTTTAAAGATGAGAATTGCTCAGACTTTTAGTTAAACTTTACTCGTATTTGGGTGTACATATTCTCCCTTACCGATTACATATGCTTAAACTGTGTTAAATCATTTTATATTCAGTTTACAAACTATTTCGCAGTACACTATATTGAAAACCTCGCAATAAATTTACGATACATATTTATTAAAGCAAAAACTTAACTTAAGAGATATTTCAGGTATTTTTATGAAAAAAAAAAATCTCTGATTTATTTTAGAAATTTTAATTCTTGTTTCTTCATCTCAAACATTAAACGTATTGATAAAATCACTCTGTGAGCGAAATCCAAAAGAGAGAAAAAAAAAACATTAGTATGAATGCATTCTTTCTTTTTTAGATATTTTTTTTAAAAAAAAACTCAAACATATAAAGAAATATATTTGTTCAAAAAAATATTTTAGGTCCCTTCCCGTCTCAAATAACATTCCTTAGATAAGTTTGCTCAATGCTTAGAATATTTTTTTCTCTAGCTTACGTGAAAGGTCATGTGTAACATGAGCACTAGTTAAATATATTTGTCATTCAAAGCTTACTTTGCGAGTTAAGTTTTATTTTACATATTTATCTAGGTGACTGTTGACACAAAAGAAATAAAACGTAATTGTTGTTGCCATTGCAAATTATCGTTAAGAACTAAAATAATTGACTTTGGAGAGTCTTATTAGAGTTAATGAGTCTATTAACGCACCATTTTATTCGAGAAGGTAGCAGCTGGATTTTTAGGCATGTTTAAATGTTTAAATGATAGCTTGAATGTATATTTAAATTATTCTAAAAAAATAGCCTGAAATAAAAAATAGCCTGTTTTTTTTTAAAACTAATTATCAAGATTGGAAAAGAAAAGAATTAAGTCTCTCGCTCTTTAATTCTAAGTAAAGTTCGGAAATTTAAAGATAAGAGTATATAAAAGAGTATTTGTCATTTTTTTAATGATTAGAAGGGACGTAAGAAATAAGAATTAGAGTATAAAAAATAATTGGTGTTAATTGGTTAAATTGTATCCATACAAATGCATTCCCGTATTTCATAGCAAATAAGAGACAGAAATAAAGACACGTTTATTGGTAATTTTACAAAACAAAAGAAAAACATTTTTACTGCCCCTTTCCGATTAAAAAGGCTTCTTTTCGATTTGAAAATCCATAATATTTTTTTTTTTGAATTTCTTATTTGTGTTTATTCATCAAATAAAGTTTAATTTTATTCTATATTTCCTCCAAAGTTATTGGTGCAAAAATATTTCCGGTTTCTGACATATTGTCAGAAAAAAAAAGTGTGCTTTGTTGGAAATTGTACGGTAAGACACAATATTCATAACTTATTTTTATAATAAATAATTCATAAAAATTCTTGACAATCAATAATATAAGGTTAAAATTTTCTGATACGTGTTAGAAATAAGTGTAAATGTTATGTACCAGGTGGACACATAAAATAACATGATTGCTCGATTCCTGACTCATGTATATGTAATTTAATCAATTTTCATTATTTTTAAAAAATAACTTTTGTTAGAAGGGATTTTTAATTTCTCTATTATCAACAATTTTGAAAATATTTTGACTAAAAAATTTGGACAATACTCGATACAGGTGATAGATTCCAATTCAAGATAATAGAAAGGGTGGTGTAACACAACTCCAGTCTCTTACGCGTTTGATGGTTGCAGCTTGGTGATTTGCGTTATCATGATAGAGGCGGCATCATGCACTGATTATTAATGCAAGGGTTTATGATCAATTCAGTTCAAAGTCTGACAGGTTTGGTGACATTTTATAGTTCCCTGCATATCCTTCACATTATTCAACAAAACGTTCTCGTGATGAAGTTTTGATTTTGATGTAGATGCAGAGCGTTAAGGAAGTCTACTGCAATTAACGACGTATTTCATTAAGGTGAACCCTAACATTTCCAGTCGTGGTTCAAGTGTTCTTCATTGAACATTAATGTATTTTATATAAATAATTCTGGTATATTATTTTATGCTTTGATTCTCTTCAAGTGTCATCTGTCACTTTCCTTGAAATTCTGAAAACATCGGTGAAATGTGCCGATGTCAGTTGTACTATAGCCATCTACTTAAAGTTTACCTCAGAATAATACTGCAGCAGAATTGTCTTTGTCAAAGTCTTATAACAGTGTTTTGCATGTGCTTTTACAATCACCATGTTACATTATGTCGGATGTTTTACAAATATTGTGCTGTCAGAATTCCCATGCATTGATATCTTAAATATTTAACAATTTTATGTACTAACTATTCGTATTCATCACAGGGTTAAGTGCGGCATCAGTTCTACTGGAAATATGCATCTCCAGAAATTGATAGAACGTTTTCATACACCCGGTAGCACGCACTACTTTTTAAAGAGCGAATTATTATTGGTACAAATACGAAATAATTTTTCTTTTAAAAAATACTTATTTCCCGGCAAATATAATATTAATTCATATATATAAAGTACCTTAAAATAATGATGATAATTCCAAAGAATACTGTGATTAAGATAAAAGAGAGATAAATAAAAATAGAGACAACTATACAATCAAAAATTCACAAATTATGTTTCTATATGAACTTCATTTACTTAATTTTGATTGAAAACGTGTAAGAAAAAGCATACATTTTACTTTTAACATGATTTTTTTATTTCATTTAACAAATTCGAGCTAAATTCTAAGAAAAACAAATATTTTACTTTTATTAACAACAATATGGAAGACAAGGAATGTAACGCGATTTTCATTTGTAAAAATTCCGATTTTTATCACATCACTGTTGGATTTAATTAACTTTCTGAATGTCAAAATATTAAGCTCCGAATACCAAGCACGATAATTAAGGTGCGGGAAAGAATAAAAAAGCTAAATGTAATGAACGGTACTAAAATGGTTCTATAACCTCCTGTAAATAAGTAAACAAATGGCTTAGACAGAGTGAACTTCTCGTACTGTATTGTTTGCATTCTTTTCCTGAAAAGAGAAACTATGAGTTTGATTGAGCTAAGAGCCTTGATGACGATATATAGACTATAACTCATGAAAACTTTCCACTAGCCCAGCAGTTGTTAAACTTTTGATCACAGTGGCCCCTTTATGTACCATACTGGCATCATGGACCCCCAAGATTTTGAGTATACCTTCCTGACTCCCAACGCATGGTTGAGTGATTTAAAAGTTCCTCAGTAATCCTAAGATTACCACTGCTACATATACAGTCTTTTCTAAAGCTGCTTTTTTTTCTTTAAAAAAACAATAAACATCCAAAATAAAAATATTATGAAATAATAGTTTAAAAGTAACAGAATTAATATTCTGGAATAAAATACATGTTCTAGGAGAGTTTTTTCATTGCAAACAATTTAGCAATCTAGTCTAGGAGAGCACATCTTTTAAATTTTCCCCGTGGCCTTTCTGAGAATGTAAAAGAGGTAAATCTTAACATTAAGGTATCCGCCTACGTTCGGAACCATGATTTTAAAAAAGTGAAAAGATGGATAATTTTCATGACATTTAGTGTCACTCAGATTAGAATATATGCATAAAATTGTTTTAAGTACATTTTGACAAAAAAATTATACAAAGACAATATATTTTGGCAAATAATTAACTTAGAATAACCTTTGTTCAAAATGTTCTCCTTTTGTGAAAAATGTTTCTATTATAATAATATTTTGCCTGTATATAACTCAGACCTCTCTACAGAGGCTCAACTAGAATTTTTGAAAAATTCACATTATTTTCAGAGTTACAACCAAATTGAAATAATTATTCGTGTTTTTTCCTTAAAATTGCTCCCCTCTGTTGTCGTAAAATATGGATTCTAAGTTATATATTTCAAAAATTCTAGTTAAGCCTCTGTAGAGAGGTCTGAGCTATATAAAAGCAAAATATTATTATAATAGAATCATTTTTCACAAAAGGAGAACATTTTGAACAAAGGTTATTCTAAGTTAATTTTTTGCCAAAATATTGTATTTAAATAATTTTTTTGCCAAAATGTCCTTAAAACAATTATACACATGTATTCTAATCTAAGTGACACTAAATATCATGAAAATTATCAATTTATGCACTTTTCCAAAATCACGGTTCCAAACGTAGTCGGATACCTTAAATGAGAGACCTTTGTGGAACACACCGGGGAACCCGGATCCTGGAAGTTTTTGGGAAGCCTGGGGGTTCACAAATCAGTTTAAGAACCCCTGCACTAGCCGATCAATTTAAGTACAACCCTGAACATATGCTAATATAGAAAAAAATTACAGATTCATAGAAGAATACATCATGGATCAGAAAAATTGCAAGAGGCACGTAGATTATAACCTAGACATTTCTATTGATAGCAGTAGTATTGAATTATTACGGTTACTGGTTTTAACTGTCGTATATACGTTTATTATCAGAAAGTTAAAACCAATACAATCTATTTTTATTTAACTCATATATAAATTTGCTTAATTTTTATGCTCATGAACTAGTCAAATGTTTTTTTTTTCCATTTTGCAATTCACATTTTAATTTATATGATGCATGCGCAATCTTTATGGGAAAAAAATCCTTAATCTGAACATAAAAACTCATAATTTATTGAATTATTTTTACTAATTTCTTTGAAATGAAACTGATTTTCTGTTTTCATCCATCGATATGTATTTTTATACGCATTCTTTGAGAAAGTATCCATTATGTAAAAACAGAATGATTTGTATTATATTTTAGCCTGCTATTGAAGTGGTTTTAAATTTTTGAGGTGAATGTGACATGGTTCTTCCCAAAACGTTGGTATGCACATAATAAGTTTGACTGATATAATTGAACTGAATATAAACAGAATTATTTGTGAAAAGAAGAAGATATAGCATTAAAAAATTTCTCTGAGTATAAGAATGGGTATTTTTCGTGCGTCTTCAGCCCAGAAATATCTCTAGCTCGAGGAACAAAAGGCAAAATCTCAGCTCGTGATTTTGTTCAAAACGAGAAAGAAGCAGTTAATTGCAAAAAAAACATTTGTATTTGTGTTACATAATATTTTTGGTACGTTCTTTTCATTTGTTAATTCGAATTTGAAAATATAAATTTGAAATTAGCACAGCGTTTTATAGCGCATAAATTAAAAATGTCAAAAATCGATAAAAATACAGTAATATCTCGACTTACGCTGCCCCGACTTGCACGAATCCGGAGTTACGCGATTTTCAAATCTTTCGATTCTTCTTCTCCCCATTACTGAAATTTAGGACGAATTAGTGCCCAGAGCCTGATGGAATTAGTAATGTGATTGAATGGGTTGTCGATTTGCCCTGAAAATAAATTTACAAGCTGATAGTAAGGACGTTCAATATTTGCTGGTTTCCCATAATCGAGAGCCGACAATTGATGAACTCATAGAAATGCATGGACAAAAGGAAAACATTGAAGAGCTTGAGTCTTTAGAGCCAGGTCAAAGGTTAGAAGTTTGAATGACGAGTTGGTAATTTGACAGAAGGCCTCAGTTTAACTCTTTATCTAACGCATTATGATTTACTGCAGTTTTTCATGCAATATTTTTTTTGAATCACTACATTGAAAATTAAGGGATATACATAAGCATAACACTCAACTTTGGGAAATTTAATCCAGTTAGAGTTATGTAATTAATTAAAGACATTCCACTGTAAAATTAATTTTTACACTGTTCACTTAAAATAAAGTCAAATTATTTTCTGAGGTCCTCATTAACATACAAAAAAAAGACCTTAAATTTTGACATTAACTATTTTTTCGACACAAAAATGATAATCTTAGCAATCCGCTAAAAACGCCTTCAGCTGAAAACGCAATTTCTGCTCTAAAACTGTTCACCTTCCCCGCTAAAATACTCATCATAAAACCCGTGCTGTCATATATCTTAGAAGAGTGGATTTCAAAGAATATTCCTGCTAAGTATTGTTAGAATATTCTTAAAATTGGTTATTCTATGTTATTTTAAAGTGAGTGGTACTAATAAGTACCGTCGGTAGATAAAGGGTTAATTGAAAAAAGGTTGCACACAAATTTTAGAAAATACATACTCCAACGAAGAGCCCAATTTTTTCAATAAAACAAGGAATAAAAAATTATTAACATGCACGAGAAAATTTTGCAGGTGAAAAAAAAATTTGAGCCAGCAGACTACTTGTTAGGTATTATAAACCTTCTATATCAAATAACTTCGGTTTGCGATTTAGGATTATTTAGGATTTTATTAAGCCTTGTTTTGTTGAAATTATTATTTTCCTTCGTCTTCGGTCATAACTAAAGATAATTTATGTAGTATTTATATGCGAAATTATATACCCCGATTTACGCGAATTGACTTACGTGATTATCAATCAGTCGCGTAAGTTCCGGGTAATATTGCATTGCAAAAACCATAAACATGTTTCCTAAAAAAACAGTAAGAACCCAAAAAGCTACTTCCTCGCGTTAGTTGTCGAAAACGGAACACTACTCCATATCTTTTAGCGATAAACGAGTACACCATTCACGGAAAGAGAGCATTCCATTAATTCTTGTTTCTTCTTCCAGATACAACGTCGTGATCCTTGTGGTGACGTACGTGCTCCCCATCACTTCGATGACTTTCACATACTTCAGAGTGGGCCGAGAACTGTGGGGAAGCCAGAGTATCGGGGAATGCACCCAGAAACAGAAAGAGAGCGTCAAATCGAAGAGAAGGTAAATATCACACTCTGATTGGGAAGACATTATTAGATTTCTCCCATCCCTTACCCAAACCCGCTTTACCCGAAATCGGATCTCTTCATGGGTAAAGTAATTTCCTCCCTTGTCGCGGCAATAGGCTCTGTATAGGAATAATATATATGAGGGATTGGATTTGCGGCAGAGACCCATTTAGGACAGGTAGTCAGCAACACCATGGAGGTTTATAACACAGGAGTAATTTGCTCCCGATCAAACACGTTGTGATGGTTCACAGACAGACTCAAATCTTGTGCCGATGTCGCTACCTTGTTCTGGGATTTGCGTCCAATCATGAGAAGCCTGCGGGGATGAGCTTGCTGTTGTGAGAGTATTGTGTGGTTTCGATTAATGGAAGCTGGGAAGTTAACAGCGATGAAGTTATAGATAATTAATCTTCACGGTATTGGGCTTGATCAGAAATTGTCACTTAGGAATAGTGGACAGTATTCATATATTATTTATATCGTTAACGTATTAAACTTACAATAAAGGGTCAATAATCTCATAACAATTTCTAATTTTTTCATCATTATTACAATTTTTTTCTTCATTGGTTTTAAAATACAGATCAATAAGAATGAATTTAATTTTTTATAATGAAAATAGTTGTAGTTTCAGTATTAATATAGGATTTTTCTACTGTAACATTAGCACAAATTAATCTCTAACCAAATTCTCAATTGCTTTAATTTTACTATTGATGAGCATTTTAGAAAATCCTGTTTTATTTTTGGATTTTCAGGCGATTTTGGTTTTATGGGGATAGGGTAGGTAAGTTAAACCATACATCTGGGATAAGAAACAACAGGTTCACACAAATATTTCCCTTATTACTTTGTTTTGTATTGTGGTAAAGGCGAAAGATGGCACTGTGGTACACGGATGATATAAGGGTTTCCCCAAATGAGAAATTAAATATGAAATGAGAGGAAAATTAGAAAATGAATATAAAGGATAATTTCTACCCACTGTAAATATTCAAGGTTTAAATAAATAGTTAACATTAACAGTCAGAAAACTCTTCTCAACATTTTTTTTAATAGTAGAATCAGTACCAAATTTAATTAGTGTAAAATATAAAAAAATTGCACTGATTTACAAGAAATATATTTTATAACGATTATAATGAATTTCAATTTCAGAAAGAAATCGAAAATTTGAAGCTGACTAAGATACAGCATATTCTAGAGTAAAACTTTTCCAAATCAAAATCTCGTTTATACAAAATATAATGCAATATTTTTGCTTTTTTTTTTAGAGATTAAATTGTTAATTTAAACCAAAAAAAAAAACTTGGAAAATGTGTAAGGAACACTTTATTATAATTCCTTTATTGAGCTATAAATCGATATCAGAAACTTTGAATCAATTAGTTGTCAACGGAAACTTTTTTCATGAAAAAAAAATATTTAGAAAGTAAAGCAGCATAAGCCACACACATAAAATTATATCAGACTGTCCGTGTCTATTTTGAATTCGAAAATATTACTGTTTTTAAAGAAAAAGAATATACTGAGATCTTTGAAAATTCAAATTAAAATTTGTTAAATTATAACTAACATGTGTTTTTACTGAAAGAAATTATTTTAAAAATTTTGGAACTGTAAAATATACTTGATGGACATAATATGCAGTAAGTACGCACACTTTGCAGAGTCAAGCAGTATATTTTACATTACCATTAATACAAATACACAAATATATAAACTAAAGAAGGCAATTATGAAATATATTTCTTGATTTAAGCATTGTATCAACTTATCAGCAGTGTAAAAAATGTGAAACAATCAATCCAAAAAAGCAAACCATACGCAAATGGATTTTAAGTCAATGCAGAAAGCTGAATAAATGTACAATTATTCTCCTTGAAAGATGTTTTCTTATTCGATAGTTTTCATTCAATAAGAGAAATTAAAAGAATTTTACTCCAATCATAAAATAAAATTCTATTTATTCACAGAAGCGTCACATTGTTTATTTTCTATAAACTGTGATAAAATATATTCGACGTAAAACCTAAAGTTAACAGTCAAGGATTTTCTTCAAAAGAGAATAAATACAAACGTTTATTGTTCTCTTTTTGAATCTTTAATGCATATGAAATGCTGTATCTTATTTAATAATACGCTTATTCAAAAAGTGACCAAGTACTACTGTTTAATTCTAATTTTATTTTATTTTCTGGGACTGAGTTAAATTTCTCCAAAAATATTGTTTTTTCCTTTAAAAAGCAAAAACTTAGAACCAAAAAGAATAGAATGACAAACTACTTTTCAAATTAATATCCTTCTTACAATGCTATAAGGCGATTCAGTTTTGATATTGCTTTTGATCTTCTTACATTTTGAATATTCTTTTCATTTTACTCGCAATTTCAGAATAGATTAAATCCGCAAATTAGCTGAACATGCTCCATGCTCAGCGTTTCATAACACACCAAGAAATATTTTTTTCTCTGTAAATAATTGAATGTAAAGTTCATTTATACATTTTCTACTATTTGAATTTTAGTGGTATACGAGCCATGACTTTCTGATAACATTACATAGCATGCAATGATTAATGAGTGAAATAGTTTTTAAAGAGTTCACACAAAAAAACCCAACAAATTATGTTAATAATGAATTTTGCCAGTATATATATTTCCGCCTTAAAAATTCTTGAGTCGAAAATTATAGAATGCTGAAAGCAATGTATTTCAACTTTCATTCAGTAAAGAATTAGCAGAGACAACCATATTTAAAATGTGTTTACAGTGCTTTTTTATACGGAAAACTCACGTACGTTTTAATTAGTTTTAACAAACATAGCACGTTAAGATTTTATTTCTTATGTATTCTTAGAAATGCGCTGTACAATGAAATTTTAAGACATAAGTATAGTTTGTGTTACAGATCAGATTTCGTATAAAAGTTCACTGTTTTCTTATCGCTGAAGTCCTTCATTTCATAATTTATTTTTAAGTAATTTTTATTTTTTATCTGATGTACATACAGATAACATATCTCTAGTCACGTAGTGTAATATAAATATTATTTAAAAAATGTAACATTGCTATATTTTCCCTCTTTCTACTCCAATCTCCCCATCTCCCAGAAACGTACACATTATGGTAATTCCATTTATTTTCTTAAAACAAAAGAAAACCCAATTTATTCAATTCTGAATAGTAACAATTTGTGATTACGATTTAACAATCGAACGTCCGTTGGTGTCGATTGGACATCGGAACCTGTTTAGTTTGTTCTGTTTTCACATTTTTTGCAGATATTTTGAAAATGTTTTGTGACTTTTAATCATTTTTCATGGTGATTACACAGAAAAAAAAATTATGGTTCTAGATTAAAAAGGAGAGATTTTCAAGCTAAAGAATTCTAGAAAGTCCGCTGGAGTCGTTTCGACACCAAAGCAATTTATTATTTTAATTCGCTGTGCAAAAGATAATTCACCAAGTATATAATACCATGCGTAAAAGAAACTTTCAGAAGTAATGTCGCACATTTATTTGACCTTTAATACATTGTTGTTGGGTTCACAGTGGAAATGAGTCAGTTATACTAAAATCGCTGTGTCTCTTTACATATTATTTGCTTATGTTCTATTACTAAGGGCAAGGAATTGGAAAAATCAGGTAAATATTGAATTTAAAGGAATAACAAATTCACTAAAACGTAAGAAGTGCGAAATTAAGGAGTGGAATGGAAATGAAACTAAAAAATGTGTTTCTTGCGTAAAACTGGTGAGCGAAATATGTACAGGAAAAATTGAATATTGAATATCACTGTAATCATTGCAAGTGAGGAATGTACAAAACATTATGCATAAAAAAGATAAATAGTGATTAAAAAATCGCATTATCAAAAAAATTATGATTTTGCTTTACTATGCTAATATGTATAGATATTATTGTTTTATACCATTTTATAAGAATAAGTAATTTGTTTTGTTACAGTTTTTTATGGTATAAATGTCATAATGTATGACAATTACGTGGAATAATATTTAAAAAAATCTTAAAACTGAATACTGAACAGCACAGTCCAGCAGTTATATCTATCTATCTGACTATCTATATCTATATCTATATATATACAAAGTTTGTACAATTATTTTATATACTCTACATCACGGTGTCAAACATTTAAGGGTAATTGAAATCTTGGATGCTTGAGTTTTGTATAAGCGTCATTTGTATGCGCATATACATTAATTTAAATTTGAAACGTTTTAAAAATTAACGAATTATTTCTTGACACATGTGCTACATTAATGAAAACATTACTACTATTGTTTACTCGAATATATCTTATATTTTTTAATAATTGTAGCATCGCTTAGTGTTAATGATTTAAGTAGTGTAGTTAGTAATTTTAAATTTTAGTGTTAGCGTTTATGAATTTGTTTACCGAAACTACTCAGTTTTCTACATTTTAAAATTGGAGAAAATTGAAAACTTAAAAACAATAATTTTACAATTATTTAAAATAGATAACATTTTGGAAGAAAATCATATATTGTAACTTTTAAATATAGGGTTAGATGCATTTCTCTACCAGTTTGGAAGTAATCATTTTCTGTGAGTAACATTAATTACATGCCCATACGGGCCCAGACTACTGAAACGTAAATTATAAATTTACACCTAGCTTCCAAGTTAATTAAAACTCTTTGGTCCGGCATTATAATTCAATTAGCACGGGATAAATTCACGATCCTTATAATCTAATGGAAGTTGGGTGAGAATGCTTCATGACCAACGACCATAAGTGATGTGTCACAGATTTGCTTATTTATCCGTAAACTTACATGCCAAGTTTGAAGTTATAAGCATTAAATGGAAATATTCGAAGAAGATACTTCGTTGGGATAAAAACAAACCAGTTAAGTCAAATAATACAGCTATTGGTAATTTAATGATTATTTCACGTCTGATATTGCTGCATGACGGTGTAGCTGAATTCGGTTTTGAATTTTTAATATATAGATTTTTAATTTTCCGGAATGAACCTAAATCCATTTTATATGTAAAATTGCTTTCTAATGACATTTTTAAGTTTTCATTCAAGTAAACAAATAAAAAAAAGGTTTAATTTTTTGAGTAGATTTTTTTGTAATTGAATGATTAAAATAAATATTGGTTTTTTTCTAAACAAAAGAATTTAGATTTAAAATAGAAATAATATTTTAAATATATTAAACATGTATATGCATGGATATGAAAGGTTAGAGCAAAGTCTTTCCGCGCTACAGGTCCGAGGTTCAAACCCCGGTTTGAGCAAGGTTGACTAAGCCTTTAGTCCCTTCAGTAGGTCGATAAATGAGTACCGAGCTTGCATCGGAACTTAACACTGGGGGTTTCGCGTCAGACTGACCACCTTACCTGAACATCTGTTCATGTATCTCTAGCTCCAAGGTCGCGTATACTGAGTTGGGCACAGTAGGCCTAGGCCCTCATGAGCTGTCGTGCCACTGAGTTAAGTTAATTGCACGAATATACTTATTTACTGTTTTTTTATGTTATTTTAAAATGCATTTCAAAATTTTTTAAAAATATTTTAAAGGATATGTTACTCAAGATCTGAACAACTTTTTCTAGGAATTATAGAATCTATTTAAAATAATACATACCAATATATTGTATTTAATACAATACCTATTAATTAAGGTATTTAATACAATACCTATTAATTAAGGTATTTAAACAAAACTACATGATTTTATTATGCAACTATCATCAAAATATATACTCCTGATCTCAATTTCCACATACCCAGATCAATCGTAATCAATTTTGCTTTTCGATAATTCCTAAGAATGCTCTCTTTTACCTATATTATTTTTCGTTTAATTCTTAAATTATCTCAATTTTCTACTTAATGATTGGTCGAGCTTCTGACCTAAAATTAAATGCAAACATTGCAGACCACTATTCAGCTATCCAGTGAATGTCCACTCGAAATATACATCTGTATATTTTCTCTCTTTAACTCGGACTACTTTGCTGCAATCGGATTGGATAGGCATCACTCCTCCCACTCCTATCACCGAAAAAAAAATTATAAATCAAGATTTTTTTTTCATGAATTTTTATCTTCATTTTTTTAAGTATTTGTAAATTTATTCATATCAAATTTATTTCTCTTTTTACCTTAGTTACCTTTTATAAAGGTTAAGTATTTTTTTTTTAAAAAAAAGGGCAATTGTGGAAAGCGTTTTATTGTCATCCAAAATGCCCTGAATGCAAATGTAGGCTCGGAAGTGTTGCTCCCACCCCATCTAACTACTACAACTATTATTATGTAACTATTTAACTTTCAGATAACACTAGAATGTGTGAAGTAATGCATTTCTAAGAAAAGGGTGAAATTAAAGGTTTTATATATATATTAGAACTAAATCTCACTAGTAGAATTTGGCATACAATATATTTTTTCTCTTTTCATTTTTATTTTAAAATTACATTCATACTTATGTAAAAACATTAAGGGACTGTTCAAATATTTACCTTTGTAGTAGGGATCCACAAACTATTAGCTTACGTAATGCAGTTTATGCTGTTAAACTTTGTTGTTATTTTTTTAAAATTGTAGATCGTCAAGATGATGATTGTAGTTGTTGTGATCTTTGCCGTTTGCTGGCTTCCGTACCACGTCTACTTCCTTTTGGCTCACCATCTACCTTGGATTATAACTGTGTCGAACGTGCAACACACTTATCTCTCGATCTATTGGCTGGCTATGTCTAATTCGATGTATAACCCCATTATTTACTGTTGGATGAATAGCAGGTAAGTAATACATTAAGGTATCCGACTACGTTCGGAACCGTGATTTTGCAAAAACGCATAAATGGATAATTTCTTGATATTTAGTGTCACTTAGATTAGAATACATGTATAAAAATGTTTTAAGGACATTTTGACAAGAAAAATTTATTTAAATGCAATATTGTGGCAAAAAATTAACTTAGAATAATCTTTTTTCAAAATGTTCTCCTTTTGTGATAAATGCTTCTATTAAATAATATTTTACTTGTATATAGCTCAGATCTCCCTACAGAGGCTCAACTAGAATTTTTGAAACTTTTAACATAGAAGGGGGTTTGTCCATATTTTAGGACAACAGAGAGGAGCAATTTTAAGAAAAAACGCCAATAATTATTTCAATTGATGGTAACTCTGAAAACAATGCGAATTTTTCAAAAATTCTAGTTGAGCTTCTGTAGAGAGGTCTGAGCTATATACAGGCAAAATATTATTATAATAGAAGCATTTTTCACAAAAGGAGAACATTTTGAAAAAAGATTATTCTAAGTTAATTTTTTGCCAATACATTGTATTTAAATATTTTTTTTGTCAAAATGTACTTAAAACAATTTTATGCATGTATTCTAATCTCAGTGACACTAAATATCATGAAAATTATCCATTTATGCGCTTTTGCAAAATCCCGGTTCTGAACGTAGTCGGATACCTTAAATTAGACAAACGCTTACATAGGTTTTAATCGTGACGTAATTGTATTTTAGTTTGCCGGTAGCTTGACGTACATGTATGGGTGGTTACAGTAAGTTAAAAAATCAGTTTCCTTTTCATTTCAAATTACAAGTAAGAAATATTATGAATTATAGGAAATATTTGTCATTAATAGTAATTTTAAAGACAAATAGCTCTCTATCTTTATATCCAATGTGCAAAAAGTATTTTTCTCTTTTTTATTGATGAGAATACTACTGTTAGAAGAACTTTTGTTTACTAAAGCATTGATTCGTGAAAAAATGAAATTCAAAGTACAAATTACCGTGTACATAATTTGATACATGTAATTGAACCTTTTCTCAGAAAATGAAATTTATTAACAAATAAAAACACACACACATAAATGAGAAATGCTTCTTTTCTTTTATTATACAATATAAATAATATAAATCAAACATGATGCACTACTCAATTAGGAAAAATATATTTTCACTCTGAACTTTGCTGATAAAAAAAATTAGCATTAAATGTGAATAATTGAGACAAATTACTACAAAATAATTTTAATCTGCTTGTATCTTATTATCAGTTTGTATCTTATGCAACAAATTTGATTATTTTTAATTATTTGTGCTGTTTAGTGTTGCAAATGTAAGCAACAAGTAATAAAAATTATTGATATTTTTAATGAGTTTGAAATACAAAACTACTAGGGTATAAATAAAAACAAGTAATATAAAAAAAATAGTTCTTTAGTCAATTCGTACTTAGATCAACAACGAAAAATTTTATTTTAGCTACTTTTTGTTAAATAGTTAAAATTAATATAAATATGTATATACATAGGACAGAATCACAACACTAAGTGGTAATTAGTTTTTTTAAAATTATCATTAAAATATCGTATTGTCCTTTTAATTTCAGTCCTACTGAATGCTTTAACACGTGAGAAAAAAACATTTTTCATGTTTTGACAGAAGTCGCCAAAAGGGTCGCTAAATCGCCAACGTGGCTGTATTTGTATTTCTTTAAATAATTAGTTTCAATCAATTAATTTTTATTAATTATAATTAAATTATTGTATTGTCATCCAAAATGATCCTGTATATAAACCTTCAGCTCAATTCAACGCTTTAAAATGTATTTTATTAACGATTGAAAATTCCACCAAGATCAATAAATAAATATATATAAATAAATACATTTATAGACAGTGCGAGCTAATAGTAAGAATTGAAAAAAAGATTAAAAACTGGTATTTATGTGTTTGGAAAAACAATATAAAATATTTTATGGAAACGAAATTACTTTTAACCTTGGATTTTCTTAGAGTATAAAAAAAAAAAAAAAAAAAAAGGAATATTTGTTTTTTCTTTTTTTTCGCATGTTTTCCAAAAATAAAATCATCTTCTTATAAACCATTTTCTTCTTACAGATACCTTTTATAATAATAAAAATAATAGCATATACATTTTAATAAAATTTAAAAAAAAAAAAATAACATGGCAACCACGAATATAATGGACTTTTTAGTTTTTATTTAGCTTGAATTATAATTCATGATATGACATAAAAATAGTTTTTATGACAAAAATAAATTCTCATTTTGTAATGATCTTTCACACAGAAAAATAAAATCTCAGAAAATGCTTGTTAATACACATAATAATATAAATAATTGTATTAATTCGATAGGGTAATAACTGATATGATTCTATACAATAACAAATAATCTCAGAATTGAATTTTCAATGTTTTCGTTTAGATTTCGCCAAGGATTTAAACGTGTATTCTGTTGCTGCAAGTGGAAAGAGGAGCATGTAAACCCTTTCGAAAAACGCAACTTCGCTACTGTCCGCCATAGCTACTCGGAGCCATACACTGAGACAAGAGTGACCATCAATGGAAACACCAACTTGGCCCTGCACACCGTCACGGAATCTCTGAACGGGAGCCACACTTCTAGCACTCCATTTTTGACCCCGAAGACACCCCGAGCGGAACGGTTTTCAAATGTTTAGAACATTCTGAAGGATGAAAAGTGGATAATGAAAATGCACCTTCAATGGGATCTTAACGCACATGTTTTCTTGCCAAAAAGATCAAGTGAAGCTCTATGATTTTTTTCCCACAGATTACCAATTTTTACTTAGAAGTAAAATGAATTGTCTCCTTTATTAGACCTATGTTTGTACAGTCAAGAGTTGGAGTCACAAAGAATAAAAGTAGATAGGTTCAGTGTCAATTACACATAGCTTCCACATAGTTTAAATAAAAAAGTGCTGTGAGCAGAAGCACAATGTGTTGCATTCTTGTTCCGAGAACCACTAACAAGAATGTAACTCAACGCTGTAAGAATGTAATCTTATTAAATATATTAATGTAAATATATATGAAAATTTTTCAAAAACTGTTTTTTTTTTTTTTTGTAGGATAAATCATTTCAAACAAATGAATCACAAACACTCAAACCACGAATTTGATGGCCCGGCTTGGGAACATATTTATGTGTATTTATTCAATTAATTGAAATAAGCAATGTCTTATTTTGAACAGTTTCCTTTTAAATTATATTTCGCTCATGGATTATACTTTTATTTTTCTGAAAAATAAAGAAAACGATAAAAGAACATTCAAAAGTGGTTACAGTGCTCTGAAAAAGGAGAAATGACATCTGGACCTTGAGCTTTATGTATCCCGTAATAGTTCTTACTGTTATTCACATGGTTGTAATATCTATATGTACAAGTATATATGTATTTCGAAGTGATATGTGTAATACGTGTTTGACTATTTATGCTTAACTGGCAAATAATAATTGAAATATATGCTACACAGCTCTCTTCACTGGTAACGGCAGCTCTAAGTATCCGTTTTTCAATTATTTAATGCTGCTACTCTGTTAAAGTATTGCTGTTTTGAAAAAATTCCTTAGCATTCATTAAGAGAAGTATATGTGTCCCCCATATTCAATATATATGATCAAGATTTTATTCTATATGTGGCTTAAATATATATCTTAACTAAATATTCCGTGAACAGTGTAAATAAATGCACAATTCATCATGTTATGAGAGAATTATTGCATGGAACTGATTTATATACATATATACTTACATATTTACGTGAATTTTATTTAAAAGGGAATGAACCGTAAGAGTTTAAAATATTTTCAGTTCCTGATGAATTAATGTATACCATAAGTATTTAGGAATGGACGAAAATAAAAAAATAATTGATTTTTTTACGGCCTTCCAGACAGCCTATAAAATTTGCCCAAAATATATCCCAATTTTAGTAGTTGATAAATATTTCTTTTTTGACGATCTATTTCTATTCTGTATTGTAGAAATTTTGATGTAAATGTAAAACTATAAATAAACGCATGTACATTCATACCATCAAGTAATTCGAAATCCATTTTCAAATAATGTGATCGGGAAACTTTGCTTTATGTAATGTGTAATTCCATAAAACAAAATTATCCAATTATGTAAATTCCATATGAAGAGCCCTCGAAGAGTACAACATTGTAACCGGTATTTCAGAAGAAGATCGCGATTCCTCGCTGAAATCAGAAGTGAGTTAAAAAGAATGATATTGATTTCTCGAAACTAAGATGGGGAAACACAAGAAATTCAAACCATGTAGATATAATTATTTGTTAATAAAACTTTATAAAAACACACACAGTTCTTATGGATATATATGCTACACTAAAAATTCCGCATCTTGTATTAAAGGATGCATGTTATACTTAGCCAGAACGGAAATATATTTTGAATGGACAGGTGTGTTTATCTCATCTTCTTTGCACGTTGTAAAGTACCACAAAAAAGTTGGGTTTCTTTTTGTAAATAAGATTCCATAATATTTTATTATACAAAAAACTCATAATACATGCTTTTTTTTTGTCTTTTTTCAATTTTTTAAAAAATTTATTTATTATTTGTAATAGAGTAAAATTAAGGAATTATTTGCTACATATTTCAGTTATACTTAATTTTTTTTTTTCTGAATAAATTATTCCTGGTGAATTTAATCCTTTTTATTTTACGCTAACAGTTTAAAACTTTCATTTTTCTATTTATATTTAGCAAATTTTTTTAATCTTTTTTATTAATATTTAGTAAATTTTTAATTTAGAACTTTTGTTGCTTGCAGAAATACACATAGGTAGGAAATAAATTTAAATTTATATTGTTTAATGCAATAATATTACATTCCATTTCGTATTGGAAAAATAAGGTAATACATTCCGAAAAAAAAAACATTTTTTTTTCTTTGAAGAAGCTAAAAACTTCCGTATGTCACTATTTATCAGTAGAAGTCAAGAGTTATTGATGTATATTGTATATGCATGTTATATATTAGAATAGTTAATTTTGTTTCATGAATCATAACCTGTATATATCATGAAATTAATGTGTAAATGTGTAGATAGAAACCAAGAATTAAATACATTTTTTTTATAATTTTCAAATGGAATAATGAGTTCATAATATTTATACGTGGAACGTCATTCAATTCTACACTTTTTCGAGCAGAACTTCATATATTAAGTTTATGTATATATATATGCTGTATATAAGTATGCTTTAAATGAAATAATGTGAAAAGCACTGATTTTCGCTTGAAAGGTGCTTTATTAATGTAAATCACTTATACTCAATAAAGATATCTGAAACTAATTGCTTCATCTTATTGTGTTTCAACTGATGAGACATAAATATGTATTCTGGAAAAAAATATATGAAAAAGTTTGATACTTACATTTACATTTTAGTATAATATCTAGCAATGCAATTTTTATTACTGCCTATGCTTGAAAGATCATCTATGAACACATCAGTTGAATTTTCATATTAATTCAACGAGATACTTTCTTAAAAAGTTTCATCACATTTATTTTGAATGAGAAGTAGTACACAAATTGAAACAATATCCATAAGAAACCACATCTGTCGCTGGTTCAACGACGGAAGATGTGAAAGCGTAAGAATAACGCATGCAAAGCGTCGAAGAGGAGTAGCAGTAGACTGGCGTGCTTGAAGCTACTTGAGTACAAATTACGATGGCAGAAAGAAGTGAGCAGACAAATTTGTCACCAATGGAAGTGCGTGTTGCTGTCCGGTTTCAAAGGTCACATGGGTATAGTGCAGCGATACTCAACCTGCGGCCCGCGGGCCGCATGTGGCCCACCAATCCATTTTAAGTGACCCCCTCATGACATTGTTCTGAGAAATTCATATATTTATGAAAATCTGGTGGGAAATTCTTTGTTAAGACGACTTGGTACCCCCAAAATAACCGATCTATGGTATTTTTTTATTTGTATCTAATCTTATTTTTTGCATTATTATCTTTCGATAGATATATCATTTGTGCAATTCGGAAAGTTAGAAGTTCAAAAAAATTTCATTTGAAAACAAATTAATGTATCCGACTACGTTCGGAAGCATGATTTTAAAAAAGCGCATAAATGTATAATTTTAATGATATTTAGTGTCACTTAGATTAGAATACATGTATAAAATTGTTTTAAAGACATTATGACAAAAAAAATTATTTAAATAAAATATTTTGGCAAAAAATTAACTTAGAATAACCTTTTTTCCAAATGCTCTCCTTTTGTAAAAAATGCTTCTATTGTATTAATATTTCGCCTGTATATAGCTCAGACCTCTGTACAGAGGCTCAACTAGAATTTTTGAAACGCATAACTCGGAAGTCGGTTTATCCATGTTTTACGAAAACAGAAGTGAGAAATTTTAAGAAAATACGCGGATAATTATTTCAAATGGTTGTAACTCTGAAAATAATTCGAATTTTCCAAAAGCATAACACAGGCAAAATACAGGCAAAATATTAATACAATTGAAGTATTTTTTTACAAAAAGAGAACATTTGGAAAAAAGGTAATTCTAAGTTAATTTTTGGCCAAAATATTGTATTTAAATAATTTTTTTTGTCATAATGTCCTTAAAACAATTTTATACATATATTCTAATCTAAGTGACACTAGATATCATGAAAATTATACATTTATGCGCTTTTTTAAAATCATGGTTCCGAACGTAGTCGGATACCTTAAACAATTCGGCCATGTCCTTTTTTTAGGAAAAAAAAAGCTAAAAAAAGCGTTATGATAAAAAAAAAATCTATTTTATAAAGAGAAAAAATAACTATAAAAAAGAATGTGTAATATATAAAGCAGAATATTTTTGAGGCAATACAATATTGTAATTTTTCTTCTTTGTGAAATGTGTGCATGTAAAATTTTTAATTAAGACATTTTATGTTAATAATTTCATAATTACAGGTCTTATTCTTGATATGTTTTTCATACAAATGTAATGCTTCTATATTATGCGAAGAAAAAAACTAAACATTCTGTCGTGAAAGAAAAAAAAAATTTTTAAACATTTTTCTTGAATTTTTTTTGCAATTAATACCTTCTTGAAATGAATAATTTATAAAAATGTTTGTGCTCCAAAAAATACGTAAATGCAATTTCATTTTCAAGAAAAATATATAATTAATATCTTAAAGTTGTATTTTAAGTTTATTTGAGCTTATTATAATTATTGTTTCAGAATTATAAGCTTTAAAGTGGTTTTTCTCAGTTTGTGTTTTTCAAAACATCAGAGCATTCAAATGCTACTCCTCCCACAACTATTTACCAATTACTTCCATTTTTTTGCTGTGTGTTGCATATAAAACATATAACAAAATTAGGGATCCATTTTGCTGTAAACTGAATACTTCTTTTTTAAAAAAAATTTAAGTGTAAGAGATATTGGCTTTTTCGTTGTTTTTTGGCATGTTATTTTAGCAACATTTTATTTTTTTTTTCACAATTGATATAAGTTATTGAAAAATCGATCCCTAAAGTTGTTTATAACATTCATAAGAATATTACAAAAAATTTCAGGTTAAAAAATTAATAATTATAAAAGGAGTAGGGTTTTAAAATTTTCCAAATTTTCTTCAAAAAATTTTAATTTTTAAGATTGTGTGAAAAATTTCGTCTCGTATCATTTTATGAAATAGAAGCACTATATAAAATGTTAAAATATTATTTCTATATTTATAAATAAAGAAAGCAGCTCAAAGGGTACGAAGTTCCCTTAAGAAATCAAATATATTAATTTTGCCTTTTTGCTGTCGATGTGAAGTACGGGTGCGAATTGATATTTTTTTATGATTAATGATAATGAACAGCAGTGGAGTAGCAACCATTTTATGAGTGGAACTAATTTTTAACTTATCTTTCATATCTTGCAAGTGAAAAATATTCGAAGAAAATAGTTTGCTTCAAGACGATTGGTAAGTTGACTATTTTATAGTGAAAAACAAGCATGGATCAGTAATTGTTTGATTTGTCCCGAAAGTGGTGTATTTAAAAAATACCAATAAACAGGAGTCATTCAATGACACGTTTCCTCGAAGATCTCTTTCAAACGATGATAAATAGGCTTTCTTGAATAATCTTTATAACAGCAAAAAGAAGTTGAGACACATCGGTAACAAAGTCATACTATGAAATTTGTTATATTATTGGTAATCATATGGAAACCGTTTACTGATGCAGAAATTGTGAAGGAGTGATTCTTAAATGCTTCCAATTTAGAAAAATTCAGTGACAAAAAGTAAAAAAAAATTAATAAAAATAATAATTAAAAAAAAAGCAAAATAAGAGGTCTAATATTTTGATCAATTTTCTACATTTTATAGTTTTTATATTATTTTGGTCTTGCAACATTTCTCTCCCCCCCACTCTCCATTAATTGTCATGTTGTGGCCCGCGTGAAATAGCCATCATATGCATGCTGCCCGGCAGAAAAAAAGGTTGTGTACAACTGGTATATTGTATCCGTCATCTTTGCACGCCAACAAAGTATGGTGAAGAAATCATGTATGTATGGTATCATGTAAAATGTATGGTTGTTGACGTTTCATACTCTATGAAGAAAGACAGAGCAAGGAGAATGAAGCTCGAAGTGGGCGTATTTCCACACTCACGAATGAAAACAACAATATAGGTTATGTTACAATTTCTTGTATAATATGGCTCCGAGTTTTACCAGAATTCTATCTTCAAACTGGTTGTACTCTGCGTCAATTGACTCAATATAAGTGACGAATATGTCGAAAAATGGTGCTACGTGTATAGTTCATGATGCGATTACGCATTTTTTTTGGCAATGTTTGCCGTGTAAGAACTTAACTTACGTGCCTTTCTTTCGAAATTCATCTCTTTTTATTGTCAAAACTTTGTTGAAATAATGAAAAAAAAATTTTTTTTTTGGATTTTAATATCAAATTACAATAAATATCACATTACAAATAGCATCATATTATAAAAATTACAATAAAATAAAAGATTTCAAAAAATAGAAGAGGGAATAAAATAACTTACGTTCAATTTGTTTTTTCCCATAATACTAAACGAATAATGAAATAAATTATTGCAAAGGAATATATCGAAGACAGAAACTTGTTCAAACTCTGTATAAAACATTGAAACAGTAGCTTATAGAAGAGTGTTAAAAGGATAAATAACACTAAAATCACATTATTTTCATCTATCTTAAGACAGCCTTCAGGAAAAGTTGAGAATGATGATCCCTTATTTCTCACAACTCAATGAATGAGACGCACATAAAATCGCAAATAATCCCATTTTTCAACCCTTGTCTTAAATTCGGAGCGGTTCCTTTCCCCATTAAGTTAATGGAGCCAAACGACGAATCTAAGCAGATAGAACCGTGAAGATATTGGCAGACCTTTTATCACTTTACGTCATTCCGTTGCTTTTACTCGTTATGCCCGGCGAAATTTTGATCATTTTATTTCCCCAACAAAATGACTTATGTCAGGCGTTTCCAATTGACAGGATTCGTTACAAAGGAAATAGTAGCAATGAATTCAGGTATACATTTATTCGTAGTCTTTTGTTTATCCCTTTATGTGCAGTGTTTTGCATAAATTAAGATGATGATCTATTTGTAAGGTGCTTTTTCTTGCCATTTCTTAAACAAGGAAGTCACCGTATATTTTATTTTAAAACACAATGCCATTACGGAAATCATTTTTCTAGTTTATTTTGCCTATCTTTATGTCCTATATACATACAAAATACGTAACAAAAGTAGATAGATATACAGTTATTTAAATCGAAGAATTTTATTTACTTTGATTTTTCGTTTGGAGAAGACAAAAAGACACAATAAACTTATTCTTGCAAATTTAAACAAAGCATTCTAAGAGATTTTAATGTATTTCTGATAATTTCTCATTTTATGCAACGTATTATTATTACAATAGATTTCATTCACGAATTATTCATTCTGCAAAATAAAAGAAAAATTGCTCAATAAATTCAGAAAGGATTATATTTCTACTCCTTACTAAAATTTATAAAAGAATGTTTTGCCATTTTGGTAAAATGGTAAGCATATATTGATAAAAATTAAAAGAAATGACAGCAAGCTGTTGCATAAGGATGCTGTATTTTGCTAAGCATAATTTTTAAAAGTTTGCCATTCATAGTCTTAAGTTTATAGATATTTGTGTTAAAAACTTAGACACTTTTGAAAATGTCTGTCTTTTGATGTTACAATTGATTTGAGAGAAATTATGATGAAATATGTTTATTGGAATGGAGTATTTAAGTAACAAAAAATTAAAAACAAGCAGTTATACAAATACTTAATACTAAACAATAATGAAAATGGCAATGGAACCATAATGAAAATTAAATTAAAGAAACGTCTAATTGTGTATTTATAATAAAGCTTTGTATGTGTACTTTCCATAATAAAGTTGCCTTTATTTTTTCTTTTGGATTTAGTGGCTCAAAATATTTTCAGTAAACATAACGGGATTGTTAAATTGGTTTAATAATTAAAATATCAACATTCTAAATCAGGGATGAGCAACAAGTGGCTCACACAGCGATTTTTTGCTGCTCGCCAAGACAGTTAATTAGACTTTGAACCGAGATTTTTTTCCCAAGCGAGAACATAGATTCATCTTTTATTTTTACTATTAGGAACACAAAGTAACTGGACATGTTTTTACTAAGAGATCATTTTCAGAGTTTGGAGGACGAGGTCACAAGGAAATTTCAGGTTCATAAGAAAATTGAGCAGAAATCCACTTTTCTCGGTTATCTCAATACTGCTGATACTGATACAGAACCTGAAGAGCTACATCTGAAACACTTACTCGAAGTCAAATTACAGTGTGAAAATTTTTTTAATACTATAACATTGACTTTTATAAATTTTTATCAGCTGAAACATTTCCATGTATGAAGAAATTTTCTGGGAAATTGCTCTTTATATTTTAGTCGACATATATTTGTGAGCAAAGTTTTTCTTGAATTAAAATAAATAAGAGCACATATAAAGGCAAGTTATCTGGCATCAACTTGCTGGCTGTGATGAGAATTTAAACAAAAAATCTCACTCCTAATTTAAAAAAAAAAGATGCAAAAAAGAATGGTAGGGTACAGTTGTCTCATTAAACTGATTCTAAAATTAAATATGCTAGCAGCTATAGACAATATAAAATCAGCACAGTAAATAAATTGAATAAAACTGAATAAACTATTTTTCTATGTATTATTTTTTTTAATAAAGAATGCAATTATTTTTAAAAAGTGCCACGCTCCGGTATTTTCCACTCCCACAATGTGGCTTGAGAAATAAACAAGTTGTCTATCCCTGTTCTAAATTAATACTTAAATACTATTGTCGTAAAATTGTTAAAATATTGGATTTCATTTTTGAATTTGACTTAATATAATCTTACTTTATGACTAATCTTTATACATCATTTGTTCGTTTTTACTTTTTAAAACAAAACTGTATCTTTCACGACTAAAATCTGTTAGATAAGATGACATTTTGACAATGTATATATAGGACGTAAACAAAGATTCGGTTTAGAAACAAAGGAGTGAAATACATGTGTGCTGTTTCACGATATTTTTTAAAAGCATGTTTATAAATAACTTAATATCAGATACAATACTGCAGAAATTACATTATATTCATACAAATATTACAACAGATACGATATGTTTTTCTAACAATGAAACTTAAAATTACAGAAGTTTCATGAATGTTGTGCAACGCAAGAATAAGTGAAGTGTTTATTTTTATAATTCTTTTTGTTTTATTAAATATACACAAGTTAATAGTTAAGAATTGAAATAATAACTTTTTTCTTTGTTTCATTTGATTAAGAATAATCGTCCGTTTTTGAAACTATACTTTTTTTTACGCGTTAGAGTGAAAAATTATGTGGGTAAATTTTTACTATGCGCGCGCACGCTGTCACGACACCCATACGCGCGCACACCGTTGTCTAATATTTTAACGTGCCACTTTTTTGGTGCTAGGGGACTGATATTTGAGGGATAAGAATAACTATTTTTTTAGCACTATTTGTTGGGACGCATCCGCCCGGTGCATACCCCCTCTCTACAGCTTATTGGCAAATATCTCGGTACCAGAGCCTCGCAGTCTATTCCGACCTGGCTCATTCGATCCCTCTCTATCTGTTCTTTCAGTTATTATAATTCCATGCTCATAGGGATATTTCTTCCATAGTTTTTAATTGTTTTAAAATTTTAATTTGTTTAAATTCACAATATCTTGGCTCCTGTTTGAGTCTCGCACTTGAGATTTGAA